>JAVSBX010916732.1:0-16429 GCA_033119125.1 Desmognathus anicetus
CTGACATTCTACATAATTTTTGTATACTATTATCTTAGTCAAATTTAGTACAAATTTTTACAGTACATCCATTATAAAGACGTCGGACTTGATTCAGCATTTTTACTAGCTACCCAATAGAGACTATGTAGGCATAAGTATATTGCAAATATTTTTACCTTCAATGCATACCGAGCCTTTTACCAAACACTAATCATTGCTTCAGGGCCATGGAGAAAAAGAAATGTTGCCTTCACATTAGAAGCATTTTGCTACTGCCTGCAATCTCTATTGAAGTGATTCTCAAACTCTGGGTCAAAATCCTTTTCTGGGTCATGGAGCCATATTGGTATGTGTTGTATCTCTGGTGCTTCAAGTTTACCTGGTTAAATAATTGAATATTTCTAGATCTGTCTCACTTTAATGTTCTTTATTAATCAAGTTAAGATAAATTAATTGCACAAAGTCAATGTGTGTTAATCATAAAGGAAACATTATGGTAATACATTTCCTTCTATGGCTTTTAGTTTACAAAAGTGAGTGAAGGCTACGCCTAGACATGGGTGGCGTGCTTTACCACTAAATGCTCAAGCCACATACCCAGTGACTGTCCCCAGGACACTCCAGTTGCTTTTTGTGTTTCATAGGACCCTATGGTGAGGGGATAAAGAAATAAAAGACGGCTATGGATTTGGGAGGGGTCAAGACAAATTTGCATATGATTGTTACCATTATGTAATGGCTCAATTGGGCTAAATAATGATGGAATGGAAAGCTGCACTGCGATTTTCCCAGTGGCAAACAAATATTGGGTCAAGCACTTTCTTTCATTAATATTAGTTTATCCATTAAGAAGAGATCCTCTCTATTCTTGAATATTCATATCCCTTTCAAAGATGTAGTGAAAATTCTTCACCAACTACCAAACTATTACATGAAGAATAGGATTGAACGTTACATTTGTTAGATTAATAATGATCTTTGAACTATGTTTATGTTTACAAAGTGTACATATAAGTGTATATTTTCTTCTGCCAGTGTTTTTTTTATTTATAACAGTGGTTTTCATGTATTTAAATGCAGCTTTTTATGCAAGGTCTGTTAACTCCAATGTGTGTAAAATTACATTTGTCATTTTTGTGAAAAACAGCCTTTAAAACCATGCTCCGTCTCTGCAAGAGCAGGTGGAGGGGAGGGGCAGGAGGGGGTGTAACGGTACAATGTTATTTGAACAACACCAACTGCATGCAGTGGTATAGACCATGTAATATTTTGTGTGCTTAATTATTTGTGGCAGGCGCCAGGCCTCACTAATTTAACCTCTACGCCAGAGTTCAGGCTTTAGCTGTAACAGTCACTTGTAAATGTGTCCTGATTTAAAGGTTCCCAATCCTAGTAATCAATACATTAGCTCTTTCCGTTCGCTTTCAAAACTTTTTACCAACTGTTATTTGTCATTTGTTTAAAAAATGCTTAGTTTCAGAGCAAATACATTTTTAAAATAGTTTCTCTAGAAAAACTTGGATTCAAATCCTTGCTTCCCCTTAGTAGTGGGGTATTTAAACAACACCTATATCACATTTTGACAAACTGGGTTGGGGACGGGGGTGTCATGGGAAAAAAAAGCACGGGTAGCTTAAATGCTGTTTACAGAACATATATATATTATGATGACCGGTCCCCTTAACCTTTGTGATGGCTGGCACAAAAAACCAGATGCCACAATAACACTTTTTTACGTGTGCTCCTGCAGTATAAATGGGGTAGCTGGATTTTTTTCATGTTTAAGTTTGTATTTCAATTGCTCTGCTTTTCTGTATTTCGATTATGTAAAAATTACGTTACTGCTTTTAATGTGGGTGTACATTCATTTTGTAATGTTTAAGACTTCAAGTTGCCAAGCAAAATCCGTTGGACATTTTTTTTGTGTTCATGCTGTCTAACTGCATTACATGAACACAGTGAACAGATTAAATAATTTTCAAGGTTTTTGTGAAAATAGATGCAAACTGAAATGAATTTTATCTGTAAAAATCATGTGGCCTTGGCTATGAATATCCACCAGTTCCAGAGTTTAATATACATCAAGACATGTAAAAACAATTGTTTAATTTGTATTGTACCAATTGATTTTCAGAGCACTGATGTAAAGTATCTGCCGTGTTTTGCTTTAAACTGCATATATTTATGACTGCACACAACTACTACTGTAAGGATGGTGTTTAACCATGGTGTAATTATGTTACGGATGTGTTACTACTATGTTTTGCTTTAACCACAAACCATAGAAGTTGAAAGTTCATGAGTTAAGCTCTTTTTAAATATTCAAAGGTCCCAGAAAAGCCAAGAATGTCCAAACGTGAAGGAAGTGTGAAATGCCTCTTAACTATTAAATTTAAAACAAACCTCAAAACCGTGAACAAAGAAGTGTAAATGATTTACAAATGTTGCCATGTGTTGAAAGTATGATATGGTGAGCATAAAAAAGGTTACTGCCACCAGAAATTCATGTTTGGCTTGTGACCGATCACAAGTCGATCACTGAGAGATTGTATTGTTACAATGAAAATGTTGAGTCCCCTATACTATTAACCTATATGTTGGAGTAGTTTCCAGCCTGTAAAGGAACATTGAGCGTCTCATGATTTAAATCTGGCGTTTCCCACAACCACTATTTGGGACATTTGAAAACTAGAAGCCAGACTTGTTAAACTGCATTTCCCAGCAAGTATTGGGTTTTTATTTCCTAAATGGGCATATGAATCTGGTTTGTACCGGGCTTGTCTGCTGGCACCGGTCTTGTTTGCTCTCTTGCTTCTTGGTTTGTTCTTGCTTCTATTTTTGGTTTATTTAAATTTTTGTGCATAGAATTTGTATGAGCGCCTGGTGCCTTTGTATGAGCACTTGGGTGCACTAACTGCTTTTAACTGTGCTTTGTGTTTTATTAACTTTGTGTTTTTTGTTGCAAAATTTTAATGTGCTTCTAATTGCTGTTCTTCCTTAATTTTTAATTTCTGGCAGCTGTAGGCATGAGGTTAGCTCCGGCTGCCCAGCACAGTCTTTAAGACTGCATTTTCCAGAGTGCTTGCTGCCTCTGGGACTACAAAACAACGTTGACCATATATCTCCATCTGAAACTGTTGAATGTTAAGCACAGAAATGTCATGAAGAAAGTGTAAACTATTTCAAAAAATCTTGAAGTGTGTTAAAAATATGACCAGTTTGAAGCCTGTGATGTTTTTTAAAAGTTCCCGACTGCCACTGGATTTCATGCTGGCAAAGGAAAGCACAGAGCTCCAGCAAGTTTAAAGCAAGTTGTACAACTTTTATGTGGTTGACTTAACTTTTACTTTCTTTGTCCTGTTGTATTCTTTCCCAAACCAAACAAAGATAATTACTGATGCAAACCCAGTTAATACTCAGTGGTTAGAGGCAGGTGGAGTAGGGAAGAAAGTGCACCTTATAAACGTAACCTATAATAAACTTGGCATAACTACAAAATGTCTGGCCCTGTGTGTAGAGTAATACAGGTTACTGCTTTAGAAGCCTCCTTGGTATCCGGAGTATTTCTTACGTTAATGTAAATCATCTAAAACCAATAACAAATGTTTCGCTTCTACAATATTGATTGCCTTATTCCTAGCTGTCTTATATCACGAGTATTTTGCAACACGTATTCTGTAACGTTGTTGGCTTTTGGTACATTTAGAAGGTTTAGCTGTATTTCCAGAACACGGGTATACCCAAGTAGATTTCTTAAACTAAAGTAATGATTAATACCTCACACTTGTTTGACTCTCATGAATGTAGACTTAGCAACACTCTTATTTCAATAACAACTTTTGCACTACAAAGTTGTAGATTGGGTTCACATATTACCTCATTTGTACAGATCTAAACTTATCCTATCTGTTACCACAGACTCAAATGTTTGTCTTTTTGTGCTATTGTTTGAAAACTGTATGTTGACTACTGAACAAGAAATTGACCCTAGTTTAATTTGCACTGCAGCTACATGGGTGCACTTAAGCAGACATAATATTTCCTCATTTAGAAAGTCTATCAGTTGACTGCTTGAGTCCTCTACTATTGAAAACTGTACACTTTCTGCCCTTGATTTGACAATTGTTGTGCCCAAAGCCATCACACTGACAAGAGTTTGACTTCAAAGTACCTTTTTACAGAACTAGTCCTGACTCAACAAATTTTGTTGTAAAAAGTAAGGACTGTTTTTAAAAGTGGTTGGGGCGATGCAACAGTGCCTCATACTGGTCTCCCTTTTAGAGGCTGCTCTACTGTTTCCTGTCCAACTAGTTTCTGAGCCTCAAACTATTAACAAGATCAGTATTCGCACAGTTCTTTTGTAAGAACCATGTGCCAGTCACATAAATGCAATGAGGCATGTTAATGGATCTCAGTAGGCCAGAGCATAAAGCAAATTGGTAAATACAGGGAGCATTCTGGAATGCGACCTGGATTCTTAGGGATGAGTGGAAGGTTCCCCTATTTCACACTGTTCTCGCTCACTTAAAGAACAGAATTGTTAACTTTCTACTTTGGCAGCTCAAGACGAGTATGCTGGTCCACTGTATCAAAGGCTGCAGACAGTTTGAATAGGTGCTCCAAACAGAATTCATTGTTAACTATATTTCAGGACGTATGTAGCCCCAAAATGTAACATTCAAATTCCGTAGGCTCCAGATAATCACAAATTTTCTAGAACTGTTTAAAATAAATACGTTGCACCTACATCACAAAGTTTATGGGCCATCCATACATACTAAAATATCATCAAAGCAATGCACCATATCCAATTAGTAAAAGCGCTTAGAAAGGCCACTTACAACTCTGATCTTATTGACATGAAAATCATTAATGTAGAATCCATTTTTCATCACAAATAATGCAGAGGCAATTGTTCTACAATTTATGGATTTCCAAAGCAGAAGGAAAACCTTTTTGAAGACTGTCTCAGTAGAGGGGGAAAAATCACGTGGATTGTCTTCTGAAACCAAATTACAGGAACACTGCAAGAACCTTCCAACTGTGGTTTGTGGGACAGATGAGGTCAAATCTAAATCTTGTTGGCCTCATTCTAGCTTTCCTCAACCGTGCCATGGACAAATACTGATTTTTTTTTTCTCTACCAGCATGCTGCAATAAGTGGTAACTGAACTCATCGCTTACTATTGACTGGTTATTGTACCATAACTTGTTGGAAATACTTGGTTGCCTCATAATAAGACAATTTAATATCATATATTTTAATATCCATGTCAATGAGTCCTAAACCTTGCTTTACAAAAGTTAATAATTTATTATTAGACACTCAAACTTCTGAGTAAACTGCAGGAACTTTGTCTGGAAAAATCCTTTACATCTCTAGTAATTAAATTATACCAAAGCCAACTGTACCCTAAAGGGGTTGTATTTATTTCTAAATAAGGAAACTCAGACGTGGTAGAGAAAGGAATGGCCAACAATTTTTTAAAGTCGTTCCATGCTATTTAAAAGCTCTACGTTTCCCACTCCCCTATTTCCCACACATCAAAGTACTTCACAAGGTTTGACCTTATAAATGGTGTAATTGACTAAACGTATTGGGCCTGATTCATAAGAGTTTCCTGCCTCTTACGTATTTCATGCGCGTAAGTCCTATTGAAATCCACAGGACTTACGCAGACGAAATATGTAAGTGGCACGAAACTCCTTTGTGAATCAGGCCCATTGTGTTAACTACTTATTTTGCACTCGCTAAATCAAACCATTTTCCTGCTTACACTTCAATTGCAAATGTTGTTCCATGAAAAATAAAATCTTACAGCCAAGATACAACTACTCGTCACTGACCTCCATTTTCAATTTTTAATAAACTTAAAAAATGTTGCTGTCCTTGTTTTTCTAAAACACAATTTTCCTTTTAGAAACATTAACTTCTAAATACAATTTGCCCATAAAATTTGAAAATCTCTTTGTAATGCTATTGGGGTTCTGGCCATGAGTAGTGTCATCTGCATATGATAGAACTCCACTAATACAGGGCACATCCACATTCGTCTCTTGAAGATACTTAACAACACCATCCAAATAGATCCTAAAAAGTAAGGGTGCCAACGGCCAATCTTGTCTTACAACTCGCTCTATTCTACATCTGCTTCACGGTGTCGTCAATGGCTGTGGCTATACCCCGCTATCTAATAAAGTTCGCCATAGAATTGAAAAATTAACTGAGTCGAAAACAGTTTTTAGATCCATAAATGGAACATACACTTTCCCCCCTTAGCCAAATATTTATAGACCATATTATAAATAAAAAATGTGGTCTTTTGCCAACCCCTAACTTTTAACCATATTGCAAGGTGCACAAGAGTGTCGTCTAAGCAAAGTTAAAGTTTGTTGGCTATGATTATGCAAAAGAACACCTTACAAACTACATTTTTCAAGGAGCTAGGTGTATAATTACCCAGCTCCTCCTTGCTGCATATTTTACAGATGGGTAATATATTTGCGATCTTCCTGCTTGCCCTCATGTACCTTGTCAATCAAATTTCATTAAAAAAGCCATCCAAAAAACACGGAATATAATCAAGTCCTGGTGCTTTGCCTGGTTTTAGTTTTTGTACACTATTTCCACCTCTTTTATTAGGATTGATAAATTGGGAATGGATCCCGAACACTCCAAATTACTCTTCTGCAGATGTAAAGAAGCCCCTCCCCCCACTTGGCAAACTAAAAAACTTACTAAAAATGATTCACCAATTGTTGCGGCAGGATGGAGGGTTCTATTGGTCTATAGTTGTTTCTACCCATCCGTATTTGGTGTGCCATAAGCCAAAATTGCTTTGCATCTTCAGAAAGTGCGACCTCCTCAAATGAGTTAATAAGAGAAACATTAGCTCTATGTTTAACATCTTTTAGTTGGTCTTTATAAATTTGGTGACATGAAATTATCAATGCTGATCTCTAGGTCTCGTTTTTAATAAACTCTGCAGATCATTTTTTGTTGGCTTTTTTACACCGATGGACTTATGGTGGCATGGGGTGTGCTCGTACAGCTCTTTGAGAGCTGTGTCCTATCCCAACCAACATGGCAGATAAAGCCGCTACCCTTAGTGCTCTCTCCACACATTCAATTATAGACAAGAAAACTTGCAGGGCTGTAAAACTTACATACAAATGCCTGGCTACTATTTGGGGCGACTTCACTCGGCCATTGTTGTTTTTAGTAATGAGTTAAAATGATCGCTATCTGTTCTCTCTAAGATGTCAAGGTGTTCGAACCAAGTTCACAAATTTCCAGACGCTATTATAAAATCATGTGTACAATGGTTGTGTTCTATAGGTGGGCTTGGCAGGAATAACCACAACTATCCTGCCGTTGAAAAAACGCAATCCTTGTGACTCCATAACTTAAACAATTTTACCGTGGTTATATAGCTGTGCAAGGCCCCCTCCCCACTGCATCAGTAACATTCCAGACCTCATTAAATGTAGAATCGTGGCAGTTTAACTGGAAAGACCAATCTGTGAGTTAAACTAGCTTACAACTAAACCGTCAGCCACATCTAACTAAAACATATTCCCAGAATTATTTATCACTTCGGACAGAGTATCATAAAATAACGCAATATCTTGCCTTGGCTGTAAACAGATGTTACATACTATCGGGGTTTATCAATTTACCATAGATAATATACATAATTTTGTTGCCACACCTTACTTGATATTCATGATAAACCAAAGGGGTTAATTTTTACAAAACAGGCCAAACCCCACTGCTATTCTGCTGTGCATGTTATCAGTTGGAAAAATAACGAAGACTCTTGTACCGCCTTCAAAACGACCATCTCTATTATTCAGGTTTCCTGAGAGGGGGCGAAGCAAATCAAATCCGTTGCAACATGCCACAAGGTCTGGGTTATTTTAGAGGATTTTAATCCAGCACAATTCCAGGAAACCAATTTAATGGAGGGACTTTTGTCAATGTGGTTGACTGTCAATCTGTTTCAGAGATTCCAGTATATCAAAATGGGTAGAAATGGATTTCAAACTTATCTGGTGAGCCTTCCTACTTCTCACACTGACATTGTATGCCAATCTTGGTGCTCCCTGCAGTTCCTGTCCACCCATTCACCCTGTCTATAATACGGCCAACCATTATTAAATATATTGCTCTGATGCTGCCAGTTCAAACACATGGTGTTTGAACTGGCCATAATTGGAACTGGGAACCCACCTTCGAACCACCAAGTTATGGAGACAAATAACATTGTATAAAATGTGTCCATTGGGGAATAGTAGGGTCAGCGGATAAAATCCAGAACACCAAAAGCTGTGTAAACCTGTTTTTAACTCCGTGCTGTATTAGACTAGCTTTGCTCTGAAAGGATAACCCCACTGTCTTTCTAATAATAACAGCCTTGTAAGATCTGCAAGGCTAACTTATGCCCTATCAAGTGCTTTTTGTGTTTGGAGATGTAAACCTCTAAAAATCTCTTGTAACAAGGTGTAAATATGTACATTTTGTTGAATTGATATTGTCCTGTGATTGGTACCCGCTGGGCTCAATATGAAGTAATGCCCAAATGTTTGTCCGGCATAGAAAAAGCATTAAGTATATGATGGGAGAATGTCTAAACAAATGTGTTATTTTAATAAGTTCAAGATGCTGATATTTATCTGAGCTATCACTAGCACCATGTCAGTGCTGTTAGAGGAAGGCTGGCCTATGAAAGTACCAGTTTTCCAGTGCTTGTGCCTTGAAGGCATGACTGCGCTTTATCAGCATTCCGTTAGCGAGACGGCCAGGCAACTGCCTCTAGCTTTCTGTTGTCGCTCACAAGGGACTGCTGTGCCGATCCAGATATAATTTCATCCATCCACGTCGTGTGAGGGCAACATGCTAATTTGTAAAATGTGCAAACCGTGGAGGCATTTTGGCTGAGTGGGGGCATGGTTGTGTTGGTATTAGCAAGCACTGTTCAACAATGCTTTACATAAACTACGCTTGAGACTTGCCGCAAACGTGCAAACCATGTTGCTCTTAGCCTCTAATCATGACTAACACAATATGGAGGAGAAACTCACAGTACAAGAAGACTCAGCTTTTTTTAGACACTGTTGCTTTGTCCAGTCCATTTTCAGCTTGTCAAAGATTCTGCTTTAACTATAGGTGCTGACAAATTTCTTCCGCTTCCTATGTTTCGGGATTTCTACACTGACTTCATATATGGTCAGTGATATTTAAATCCAGGCAGATGCTGCAATTGTTCATATGCTTCATATAGTGTGAAGGAAAAATATTAGGAACTGACTAGACAGCAGTTAATCTACACAGTCACACACTTAAATACTCCCTGCACAAACTACATTGAGCAAACATTTTTCAGTCCAGAAGATGCACATACTGTGCAGGCAGCTATAAGTAAACTATTGCTATTGGCGTACCACAGCATTCTAACGAATCGGCGTCTAGCTACAGTGTACTAATTTAGAACTAAAGAACCAAAAGGACGAAACACTCACTTCTTCCTCTTCACTGTCGTGAGTTCTACAGTACCACTGAGTCAGATGGGTTTTATTCCTCTAAAGCCACAAAGGGGTCACACCAGTAGGAGCATAGCTACATTTACTAATGGGAAATGGTTGAAAACATTCAAGTTTGGACTTTTAATAAAACAGATTTATCAGAGATTTACGTTAACATGAAATTTAAGGAGTTGGCATTAATTTTATCATGATCTGTTTCTGTCAGACACTAAAATTCATTTGAAGGAATGGCCTGTCCTAATGTAAAAAAAATTGGAATAGTTGTTCATGAAATTCATACATTTTAGTGGTTTATAATAAGCAATGTCACTCAGTCATACTGACTACGAAGGAGAGCATATTCCTGTTGAGTTTTCTTTCATGCTTTATTCAATTCTGAATACATATTGTAATGCACTTACTTCATACAAAAGTTAAAAACACTTTCTATCATTGTTCGATTCGTTTTGTGCAAATCATCAATTACATATTGTGTATTATCCATTACATTCAAATAGTGAAGGGAGTCTTTAAGGACATCAGCCTATATATAAACACACATTCATAGCTACAGTTGTACTAGACAAACATACAGAACTATTTATCACAAAAAAAACAATTGTAAATGGTTAATAGGGTCCTACATATTAATGGTGACTTTTAGCTATGAAGCTTCCCAGTTTCACATTGACTTTACAATGGCAAAATAACCATATTAGTACCAACTAAGAATATGCTAACATTGCCGATTTTAACTTCTGTATTATAACCAGTGCAATGAATCCAGACAGACCATCTTACAGAGCATAGACTTATAAATAAACAGTACAAATTTAGCATAGCAGTAAACTATGGAAATTTAGATAAGGAATGAGCCTAATGTCAAATGTATGAAACTGCCAGCAGTTAGAATAGTGACCCCTGATTTTAATCAGGGTTACAGATGGTGCTAAGGTGGGAAGGAGGTGGTCCAGCGGATGCAAGGGAGGGGAGAGGAAATACAATATCTGGATCACAGGGGTTGACTCACTCCAGCAAAAGGTTAATTCCTAAAATGGGCCAACTGGACCACTGTGCTTCCCGCAAACTGTCAGTTAAGGCTACCAAACCTCACACAATTGATCACAAGTGTTCTGTTTCATGTTATGGAGAAAGCGGACTGCAGACAGAGTAAGGTAAGGTGTGAGAGGAAAGGAAATCCTCCTCTCTTCTATACCGATCGCCTAAGTCCGTCGGCGACCCCAGAAAGAATACGTCTTCCCCAGGAATTGGTAAAGACTGGATAGATATTGGCTCCTAAAAGAGAGGGGAAGAGAAAGAAAGATCATTTTGTAGACAAGATTTCCCCCAGGCCCAGTTTAACCTTTGGTTCACTCTGGTACTTAAGTGCTCACCGTAATCAAATGCGGAGTTCTGCCAATAGTTGAACCATTACTATGAATGACGGGGTCGCCTGAATTATTGTAGAAAACAACAGAGTCTTGACCATTAAGGTCCGAGTGTCAGAAAGAAGCTGCAGAAACAGAATGTCACAGAAGCAGTCCCGTCTTCTGGCAGATTCCCGCCGAGTCCTAATCTAAATAGGCTACCTGACTCTTGCTCCAGTCACTGGTGTTCTCACGCTGCTGCAGGGGTGTTGCCTTAGCCTGCCGAATCCTCTCGAATAATGTCTACAAAATAGTGTATGGTATGTAAATATATAAATATCAAGGAAGGTATGTAGTTGCTGTATGGGTCCCCTAAGTAAATGGGATGGAACATCACAACGAGTATGCCTGTAATGTTCTTAACACAGGCCATTCACAGCTTTTCAAACTAGTCTTTCAGTCAATCTGATAGAAATCTACAGGCAAGCTTGGAATAATTAAATTTGTAATCTCAAGGTTGGAAGTATCTGACTTGGAATACCTTGTGCTATTACAGTAGTGGATTTTTGTTATATAGCACACAAATGTGACACGGGCCGTATTGCTGCACTTATGTAGCTCTCAGATGATCCCCGTTACCCAGGTGGGTGGTTTATATCTACTTGGCTTCATTGAAAAGATATCTTAAGGGGAGTAGTGATGCAGTTGGTCCCCTCCCCAAATGACAAAGCGAAATACATGGATCAATATTTATTTTATTTATTTATTTGTAATGCTCCCGGAGCCCTAAGGCGTCAGGGCGCCCATGCTATATAAACGCAAAACAGCACAATATGCATAAAATAGACTTAGTGTGATTGGTCCGAGGATAGTGCCAACACATTAAGTACCATACTCTAGGGTTAGACACGATATTTAGGTAAGAGTTAAACTAAGAGTTAAATACGTTTACAGAAAAGACCTGTTTGCTGTTTGTGCCTGAGCCTAAGAGGCAAGGCATTCCAATTTTTAGCAGCAAGCTAGGCTAAAGAGCTGGCAATTCCCTGTTCTTTCTTTATTCTGGAGCGCACCAGGTGAAGAGTGCTGGATCCTAGAGTTCTAGCTAGGATGTACCGGTCATGAATTTGAAAAGGTAAAATGGAGCGGCCCCTAATAAATATGTACCATAGTCACGGGTTTAAACCGGATCTAATCGGCAACCGAAAACCAATGCAACTCTCTGCGAGCCTGGGTTGAGTTTGAGTTTGTAACTTGATCTTTATTAAGCATTACAAGATCATACAAACAATAAGAAAAAAAATCATAACAAATCATACAATAATAAATATTAACAGTTTGTTAAAATAAACTCCACCCCTTTTTTAAAAAGGCAAGTTTTAGAAAAATATAAATTCTAACAATATCAGCGTAATTCGTTTCACACAAAATAGCTATAAAATCGATGTTACTATTTACAAAATATTTACATAACCATTGCGCACGAATATCTGATACAGTAACGCAGTTTGTAACCAAATGCATTATGTCGTCTAAAGCTGATGGACAAGCCAAACAGTATACAGGCTCTCTATTCGCTCTAACAGATAGACAATGCTTGGATAACAGTAAGCCAAATCTCAACCTAATAAATGTACGCAGTACAATTGGTGACTCACAAACCATCAAATAAGCTTCAAGTTTTGCATGTGTTTTTGCTAGACTATACATGGTTAATGAAGGCAATTTATCACAGTGTGCCACACAACTGGAAAAGTAATACGAATGTAATTTTTCTTTCCAATAATAGCTAGACAACTCATTAATACTCTCAGTCGTAACTTCAGAAGGCAAATTGATGTTACACAGGCTGCAGATGGAACGTATTTCTTTGAGCCACAGATACTCAAAATTACTCATTAGTGTATCCATCAGACATAATTTTAACATAGATGGAGTAGATAGATTGAAAATTTTTGTGATGAAATTCATAAATCGATATTGAATAGTAGAAGATAAAGGGGCTATATTCAAATCGAGATTCAATACTTCCATCGGGGTACATTTTGGTAATGATAACATCGTTTTCCAAAAGTAGGACTCCCACTTTCTCGGCTGTAATTTAATTTTAGGACCCCAGGTCTCACATGCATACAATACAGAACCTTGCCATTTGGATTGATACAATTCCATCAAAGGGAGTATATTTTCATCAGGCAGGGCTCTCCTCAAATTTGAAATCGAATTAGTGAGGGACCTATTTTTATTGGAAATTAATTCGATATGTGAAGACCATGAGCCATCATTTGATATTCTGACAACAAGATAGTCATAAAAGGGAACATTTTCCAGAGTACCCGTAGGTACATTCATTGATTTGTTGTAAGCATTTCTTCCCAAGGTCATTATTTTAGATTTTTTTTAATTAATCACCATGCCTAGTTTGTCACAGTATTTAAAAAGCTTTTCCAGGGCAGCTGATAAACCAGCAGATGATACATCAAGAACAATGATATCGTCGGCATAGGCCATAAGCTGTATACTAACTCCACCCATCTTTGGTGGTATAGAGACAGTGTTAGTAATTGCCAAATCTAAATCCAAAATATATAAATTAAAAAGAATGGGGGCTAGTATGCAACCTTGCTTGAGGCCTGATGTTGTGTGAATTTTCCGAGAAATCTCATTGTTTTGACCCCATCGGATTTTAACCCACGTGTTTTGATGAAGTAGGGCAATGGCATTGACTAGTTTAGCTGGAACCCCTAGCTGCAGCAATTTCCCCCACAGTAAAGCTCTCGATACCTTATCGAAAGCTTTTTCGAAATCAATATAACATAAGTATATTGGATATTTCTTATGTTTAAGATATTTCTCGAGTAGAAGATCCAGCATCATTAGATTGTTATTAGTGGAAAAACCTTGTCGAAATCCTGTTTGAAACAAGGGCCAGATGTTATTTTGGTCACACCATGCATTTAATTCCTCAAGGAGGGTTTTAGCATAAATTTTCCCAGCTACATCTAGTAATGCCAAAAGGCGATAATTCGCTGGATCCCTCCGGGAGCCCTTTTTAAATAGAGGAAACAGTATAGAACCTTGCCAGGATTCGGGTAAAATAGAGAAATGGTAGCTGTAATTAATCGCAGGGGCTAGCAGCGAGGCCCACATTTCTGGGAAGATGGTAAAGCATCCTGCATGTAATAAGTCAGGACCTTTTCCGAATTTGTGAATGGAGTTAAAGAGGATTCAATACTGAGCGCAGGTAGATCATTTACTGAAGAATTGTAGAGACCAGTGATGAAATGAACCCAAGTCGGTCTGGAATATTGGCAGACGGACTGGTAGTATTACTTGTAGACAAATAAGAATTGATAGTCTGCCAGAACATCTGCAAGTTATGGCTGCCAAGGTCAGTTAACAATTTTTCTGCCAGATTGGCATAGTAGCTAGATTTTTTTTGTTTAAGCAGAAATCGATACCTTCTTTTTAATATGGCTAAATTAGGTCGCTCACTAGTAGAGACTCTATCATTAAAAAATGAAAGACGCCAAATTTCTTTTCTTGCTTTCCTACAGTCTGAGTCAAACCAGCTGTTTCCAGTTATATTGGTACTGGCAACGCTGTTTTTAACCATCAGTTCATTAGTTTCCTGGTCAATATAGCTCGAGTCTCAACAATAGCCAGTTCAAGAGCTTTAATAGGCTCTAACTGATATCCTACAAAAAGTTCATTAATATCAGCGAGTAGGTGACCATATCTGAGTTGAAGGGGCAGTGGGATGTTTAATCGTATCCTGTTTTTTATCAATACAGGGTCACAATTAGCCTGGCTGGTCAAACCTGCACTGGAGTTTGCAAAACTTAACGTAATCAGTGCATGGTCACTCACTGCAAACCAGTGATATGTTAAAGAGAAAACATGGCCAAATTGTTGGGCTAATAACAAAAAATAGTCAATGGTGGAGGATTGAGATCCTCGTTTGAATGTCGGATCAAAGCTATATTGACCTTCAAGTCTAGAGTTGGCAATTACCAAGTTGCGTGAAGTGATTATGTCTCGCAACTTTCTACAATGCACATTTAATGCTGATGTTTCAAGAGAAGCATTGACATTAATCATTGAATTATGCGGGAACAGCTCATCCCAATCAGCGAATAGCGCTGAATATAGGATACTCAGGTTGAAATCTCCCCTGCATATAAACAGATCATTCAGAAATGATTGACAAACATGAGTCAGCTTATTTTCCAATAGTTTAAGCAACCGTAGATTATCATTTGCAAAAAGCAGTGCAGGACGGAGATAGACATTAATTAATAGCATATTTTTGTAAGGGCTATTATTTGACTCAGGCAATTGAATACGAAGGCACATAACACCTGGAATATCGACCCATGCTTGTAAAATGGTCCAATTTGTTTTAATATTGATCAAGACTGCTATTCCACCTCTGTTGTGGCCCTTAGTAGATTTAATGGCATGCTGATAAACAGTAGAAAACCCCTCAAAATCGACATCGTCAGTAGACCACGTTTCTTGTAGTAAGACAAAATCAAATTGCTTTATTTCATCCCAAATTTCAGGGTCCACAACAGAGGGGAGACCAGAGCAGTTCCAAGAGCAACCAACATATTTATTATCAGAGTGGTCAAAAATTAATTGGAACTCGTGAAACCTCAGCTAAAAAACTTGCATCAGAGAGATTACAAACACCCCGTGTGGCGGAATGGGATAGCCTGCCAGAATTCTCTATTTGGGATTTTTTACTCTGAACATTACCTTGTGAATAATCTGACTCATTAGTAGAACGTTTTCTCTTAGGAGTAGAAACATTAGTAACAGGTACCTTAGCAGAAACCAATTCATTGCTAGGATAAAGTACATCAGCCTGAGAGACAAAAATGCTACTAACTTCAAAGCCACGGCTAAGAAAGAAATCTGCTTCTTTCCACACAATATTCCCTATGGTAGAATTAACAAAGGTGATTCTTGTAACAACAGTGCCGTCGCCTTGATTAACATAGCGAATTCTCTTTATATCAGTTTTGACTATTGCTCTTAATGATGGATGTAAAGCGCAAAGATCCAGAAATCTGCACACATTTAAATGTGTACATTTTGAAACTGTTGCAAATTGCACACAAAAAATATGAATATCAAATATGCTTAAAAATAAAAAAATTCTAAAAGCAAGCAATGTGATAAAATGTCAAAATTCCACTGCACATCATTTGAACAGGTAAAATATTTGTTGACAAGCAGATATGGCAGGTATTTGTAATGATATAAATGCAAAGAGATACATTTTTAATGTTTAAAACGTCAAGCACATAGAATGTGCAAATAGAAAACTGAATTAAAAATCATCCAAAAAATAAGGTATAAACAAAGTATTAGGTAGCAAAAGTCCTAAAACATATGTTATTTTAAAGATGTATCTATACAGGCACAGTAAACACATGAAGACTTGCAGCAAAAAAGTGGGTGGAAAAATACTTGTTCCAGAATATAAGTTGCACAACGGACCAAAAATATAAATAAGTTTAAAGAAGTGAAGGCACAGTATCCAAATGTTA
>JAVSBX010927797.1:0-16304 GCA_033119125.1 Desmognathus anicetus
GCATCACTCAGAGGAAATAGCCTAAAATGTTTTGGAAGCTCTATGCAGTAAGGAATCCATGCCTTGGTATCTGTCAATTCACGTGTGATTCTCAGATCCCAACGTTTGAGCAGCAATAAAAAATACATGATAGTACACTTTTAAGAAAGAGCCAGAAATGAAAGGGAAACTTTTAAACATACTGAATGTTAATAAGGAATGACGTGTGCATGTTTTGACTGATTGTATTATAGAATTGCAATAGCAGGTTTTTGGTAATTTATGAATCAGAATTGGTTAAAAATGATTAAAATGGAGGAAGAGCTAATGTTTTAGGAGCATCACTCAGTCACCATTCTACCTTGGAATCTGTCAAACCTATTTATGATTGGCAGATCCCAACTCTTGATTAGGGATACAGTATAAAATTGCACACAATTCTATGGAAGATGTTATATATGAGAGCCAAGTGAACAGGAGATCACATTGTTGGCAAATTACTGTGTGGAAACCGAAATTGTGTGTTAATTTGGTATGAAAACGTACAGAGGTTTTTATAATTTCTATTCCCAGAAGGGTACAGATCATAAAAATAAATTAAAACGGTTTAAAGTGAAGAATGGTTTTCAAGTGGTAGAAGGTTTCTTGTAAAATTTATCAAATTGTATGAAATTGGTTAGAAATGAAATAGTGAGTACCCATGCATTAAACAAAATGTATTTACAGTTTAAAATGATTTATTGATCTAAATAAACGATAAAGAAAAAGATGATTCAAATTAAAGAAAAGAATGCGTGTTTTATTTTGAAAGAAATTAGAGATGTATACATGGAATAAAAGAGCCTATGTGTTATGAAAGCGGGAGTCAGTTTAGATCTTAGAATAACCCTGGGGAACCATATTAGAAAAAGCTCCATAGAGGAGTATAGTCAGGAAGGCATCCAGTCTAATCGGGCTCGAACCCTCTCTTGACACCTCGGCTTCTGTCGGCGCACATGTGGTGGCCCATGGTTTTACTCCAAGACCCCGGATTTATCCTCAATGAGACGAAGTCCAAGTTAGATCACAACAAACCCTAAAAAGACTTTCTGTGAGGGATCAATCAGACAAGTGATCAAGAGGAGCTTGTCATCCGACTGTCTGTCTTGGAGCTCCTTGGCACAAATGATAGGGTTTTTGGCATTGTCCATTCAGAGTGATTTTTCCAGGGCCCTTCAAAGGCTGAAGATTGCTCATTTGCAGAAGAGCCAATCTTCCGATCACCTAGTAACGCTCGATCAAGAACGCAAACTGGAACTTTGCTGTTGGCTGGAGCATATGGATGCGTGGAATGGCTGAGCTATCTTCGGGGCTCAGCCAGATGTAGTCATTGAGTCCGACGTAAGCCTTTTTGGTTGGGGAGCCAGGTGTAGCGACAGGTGGGAACTGGACCGCAGAAGAACAGTCACTTCACATCAATTGTCTGGAGCTCCTAGAGGGATCCTTCGCGATGGGGACTTTCCTAAGAGATCCAGTTTAGGTTTCAGTACTGCTTCATATGGACCGTGTGTCTGCGATGCAGTATGTGAATTGTCGAAATTTGGCAAAAGCGTTTTGGCAGTTTTGCCCAGATCGACTGTTGATGACAGCGAAATACCTACCTGGGTGGACCAATCTGGTGGCAGACTGGTATTCCCATTATTTAGCAGACACGCGCGAGTGGCAGCTAGATCCTGTCATCTTTCAGACCATTCTGAAACTGTGGGCCATGCCGGATGGACATTTTTCCTCTCAGCTCTCAGCGCAGCTGGACAGATTTTTCAGCTGGAGGCCAGACCCCCAAGCTGCCGAGGTGAAAGCATTTTCCCAATTGTGGACGCCAGGACTACAGTGTGCTTTTTCCACTTTTTTGAGGATTCTGTGGGTCTTTCGGTACTGTTTGCTTCAAAGGGCGGATCTAGTTGTAGTAGTGCCATTTTGGCAGACTCAGTCTTGGTAGCTGACTATGCTGAGGCTAACAGTGGATTTTCTCAATCAGCTTCCTTTGACAATGACGTTCCTTCAATCTCCAGACGGGGCGCTGCATCCAATGCTCGTGGAGGACACGCTGCAGCTCACCGCGTGGAGGATTTCCTGGGCTGATGGAAGGTCAGCGGTCTTTCGGGAGATGCTGAGGATTTCTTGGCCAGATCTTGGGCTCTCTCTGAATGGTGAAGAATTATCGATCTGTCAGGGCTAGATGGTCTAGCTCAGGGGTCTACAACCTTTTCTTCAGTGAGAGCTACCACTTTTCACCAAAAAATGATTGCATGTTATATCCTGTATGCTGTTTTCTCCTGCCAATTGAATGCAAATCCCTGACATTCTGTCCCTTATTCCATTCCTGAGAACTACAGTTGGAGCATGGCATGTGGTACAATTTTGTATGAAATCTTCTACCTAATTATACCTAATAAAGACTACAAGATAGCTGCACTTCCTGGATCCCTGTCTCATACTGCACTAGGGGCGTTTCTAGGTTTTCAAGACACTCAGGGCACAGCCCGGTCTGCCAGCAATAAATCAATTTCAAAGGCTGTTTTATTGGTCCTATGTTGGGTGCTGTTAAGATTACAGCTGTGCATAGTGATTTTTCCATTCTTTTGACTCAGGGCTATTGCTGGGAGACTCGGGGCTATAGCCCCCTTACTTCCCCCTAGTGATGCCTACGTACTGTACTCTCACTGGGTTCACTGAGATTTAATAGGTTCTCTTTGACTGCCACATGGACATTACATACTTGAGCTCTTTCAGTTTCTTTTTTACCTAAATACTTTAATACTATGTGACCATTTATCTCTGTGTTCAGTTATTTTTCTACATATAATCCACACCATTTTACTTTCTGTGTTTCATTCAAACGGTACATCTTCTACCGTTTTCTACTTTGACTCATTACCCCCTGTCCCTGAAGATGGCTCCATTTTCAAATTCAAATATAAAAATTATTTTATTAAGGGCAAAAACCCCCAAGGGTCGTAGCCATCCAGAGGACTTTGTGGCGCAGTAAAACATGCAGGATCCAAACAAATAATAAAAACAGATGCGCCTAAGGTGATTAACAACCCTAACTGCCCCGTTCTGGAGAGTCTGGAGTTTAGTGTGATTATATTGACTGATGCCATGTAATTGGCTGCTGCAGTAATCAAGCTATGCCCCCACACAATGGCCCACGCTAGATGGGCACAGTTCTCTTTAGATAGAAATGGATGTAGGCACAATAGCTTGAGAAAATAGGATGTAAATGAAGCAACTTAGTTGACCTGGGCCTTCATAGAGAGGGTGGAATTCAAATATACTCCTAGCGTCTTGACTTTTGAAGCTACCAGAATAGCGCTGCCGCCAATGTAAATTCCGCGGGAGGCCTATGAAGTCTCTGCTGAGTGCCAACAAGGAGTAACTCAGTCTTGGTGTCATTAAGCAAACCCATTGCGGGCCATCCAGCTTTGGATATTGCCATAGCTTTTATTTAGGTTAAGGGAATGCTGTACATAATCACCTGACAACTGAAGCAAGACCTGGGTGTTATTGGCATAATTCGTATGGAACACGCCAGCGTCATCCGAGATAGAAGCATAAGCAGGGCTAGTCCTCCCCTATCTATGGCCTGAAGCATGCTAGATTGAAGGTCTAGCAAGGCTGTTTCGGTTCCATGTGCTGCCCTGAATCCCGACTGCCTGTGACCAAATAGGTTATATATTTCCAGGTAAGACTGAATTTGTTGGTAAGCAAACCGATCAATAATTTTGAACAAAAATAGCACGTTGGTAATTGGTCAATAGTTGGTTGCGACATTCGGATATAAGGAAGGCTTTTGTAATATGGGGCATGATCCATGCCTGCTTGATAAAGGATGGGATTGATGCAGAGCTGACGGAAGCGTTGATAATTTTAGTAATAGCTGAAATTAAGGTCGGGACGAACTCCTTCATAAACGCAGCTGGGCATGGATCACCTTTACATGCCGTGGGTCAGAGAAATTTAATAATCAGAGCCACGTCCTCCTCGGTAACAGCAGAAGAGGTAAAAGGTGGAAAGTCATGTGAAATCTGATTGCTTGTTTTAACCCCTTAGCTGCTAAGGGCTTCTGACTCTTGCGACTCCTCAGTGCTGAGCCATTTTTTGCGCCCACCTAGAGGCCTGTAACTTTTGATTGGCTAGACCAATCGCAGCCATTTTTGGCTCCTTTTCTTCTAACAGGATGGGCAATCTGACACTAAAAAATTGCAAATCGCACATAGGTGGTGTCTGAAATGTACAAAAATTTATCATTTTTTGGGAAAATCCAAAAAAAGCTGCAAAACAAATAACTGCGGTTTTTATTCTGTGCATGGGATCAATGAATGGTTTGCAGTTCTGAAATCGCCATTTTCTCAACATTTCAGAACAGGGTTTCAGAAAAACATTCTGCAGTACTTTCAATGAAATTTCAAAGCTTTTCTTACAGGTCGGCCATTTCTTTAATATTGCGTGCAATGCACATACCTTCAGATTTTGGCTTAGGAAGGTGGGACAAAAAAGCGTAATTCACGTAACTCCTACATTCTGGAACAGCTGAGAAAATGGTGAAAAGAACAAGGGTGTGGTTTGTGTAGATTGACCAAAATATGGTCCCACAGCAACTGATAGAAAAAGAAATGTATTCAAAAATACAAAAAAAAAAAATTTGACAACATTTGAGGCTCTAACTTCTAAGTTTGGTATCTCTATGAATGCAGAGCATCACTACAAAGCCCTAACCCATGCCGTCATAGCAACATCCATTGTGTGCAGGTTTTTTAAAAAAATTGGCGTCACCCAGAGGCAGTAAGCACAGTGCACTAACGGTAGACAGTGGAATCTTAGAACCACCCTCGACTCATTGGCACATGGAAACAGCAGATGAACAGTTTGTTCACCATGACAATTCATACATGTCTAGAAAGTAGACATGTACATTGGTTCAGGGATGGGTAACTTCACGACCAAAACCAAATGTGGCATCGCCATGATGCACTGCATACAAACATTTTTTTGGGGAAAAGTAACTTTTCAAACATTGGTGTACAGTAGGAAGTGAAAAAAGTTAGGGTAAATGACTGCCAGTGAAATGGGGCACATCTCCAAAGATTCCTCAACTCCTCCCGAAAAAATTTGTACCTACACATGTGTGGATTCAGAAAAGTCACTTACAACAGGAGGGCTGAATATGATACATGGTAATGTCAATCCTCCGAGAACAATTTGGGGCATGAAAATCTGCTGTTACATTCACTTTCTTTTTGAGCCAGTGGAACCCTGCCAACAAGGAAACCCCTGAAAGTCATACATATGTGAAAAGAGGACATCCTAAAGCACGCAACGGTGGGTGACTTGCATCGGTCACACTAGGCTTACTACGCAAAATGCCTGGCGGAACACGGAAAACTTGTAAAATTTACAGGATTTTGGCCAAATTGGCCATAAAAAAGGTAACTCAACACACCACCATCAACACGGGGCACCTCACCCAGCGTTGCCCTACTCCCTATGACAAAGTTGGTACCACTCGTGTGGTTGCACTCAAGCCACCGGCGAGGGGAGGACGTAAAATGAGACGTGTTGATTGATTTTTAATTAAGATATCAGTGTAGCATCAGTTTTGTTTTGTGGCAACACAGGAGTGAGTTAATGCTGCCCCAAGATGGCCTGGGCAGAATTAACTGTTTCACACCAGCCCCATTAAAAGTGTCTTATTGGCGCTTCCATTGCACTGGAGTGAAACAGTCGGTAAATGCCGGATGACAAATAGAATTTGATATCCAGCATTTACCAACATGTTTAAGTTTAAAATGTCGGTATTTGTAAAAGTGCTGATATTACGGACATTTTTACTGATACCGTCATTTTTAACTAGTTTGTCGGAATCAATAAAAATGTCTGTAACTTTTACCGACATTTTCAGTGACAAACTTGTAATCAGGGCCTAAGAGTCAAGGAGGGCCATTATTGTTCCTAGGGCCTAAGTGGTGGTATTCCCTTCCACTGGAAATACGGCTCAACACACCCGTCTATAGCACAAACAAGCAAGTATAAACAGTTTTACAAGGGGTAGAAAGGCATGGCGGTGGGTGCCTTTGTGAATCCAGAAGGCAATTTGAGTATCACAAGTGGGAGAAGAGGGCATTTTATTTATTTATTTATATTTTTATTTGTTTATTTATTTATTTGTTTATTTGTTTATTTATTCAAAGTTTTTTATATAGCGATGACTGCGAGCTTCGCACCGCATTTGTTATTTATCTTACTGTTCTGCGTAATGTATTTAGTGTTAAGTTTTTAATGTGGGTTATTTATTTATTATTTAGTTATTTATTAAGCTTATATAGCACCAGCTATATACCATTTCGTGGCGCATAGGAATATTCTGTCCTTTCTATTGGACTAGCAGGATTACGGTGACTGAACTGAAGAATGTATGTGTGCTTCTTCGAAGCCACTCACAGTCATGCGTGCGACAAATGCGTTTTAAAATAAATAAATAAAACGCTATTTGTGGGGGTGGGGGTTGTATGATTAGTTATATCATCGGTTGGTTTTTATCATTCATTACTGTATATCGTGTTTTGTGCGCAGCGAAGCCGCTAGGCAATTTTGCCACCTAATAAAAGCGGTTTTTAAATTCATGAATGAATGAATGAATGAATGAATGAATGAATGAATGAAGGGATTAGATGGAAAACTCATTGACTCTACTTCTATAGAAAGCAATGGAGAAAAAGCAAAAATGAAAATAACTCTACATTAGAAAGCAATGGCAAATTGTACAAAACCCAGAAAAGCATTAAAAAAAATATATTGAAATTATCCGTCCCACTTATTTGCATGACATTTTTTGAAGTGCCATATGTAATGGAGACCAGAATGAATGCTTTTTCCAGTGTGAAACGTTGTTAATGATCAATTTACATTAAGATAAGCCATTTGTAAGAGGACATACAGGGAAAAGTGCAATATCTCTGAAAGTGGGTGGACTGTAGAAATAGAGGTATTTTTTGAGGTGGGGCACTGAATTTGTCTTTGCCACTGGTATCATATGACCAAAGGCCGGTCCTGTCCAGCACTACATGCTTCTGGGAAGGAAGGAAGGAAAGAAGGAAGGAAAGAAGGAAGGAAAGAAGGAAGGAAAGAAGGAAAGAAAGAAAGAGAAAATATCTACTTCTTCCCTCTCTTTTAACACAGGTTTCTGTATTCTCGCCTCTACCAACAGCTCAAGCTCTCCCTGTCGTCTGAAAAAAAGGTTCAGGCCCTGCAGTCACTGCTGGATAAATTGACCCTTAGGGCCCGATTACGAGGTTGTTTGTAAACACCTTTTACAAACAAACTTTTACAACAAACTCGGTTTAAAAAACATTGACGGATTACAAGATGGATCCGTCGGTGTTGTAAAAACCATTGGGAAATCCCGATGGTTTTTACAACACCGTACCCGAAATCCCACACCTATCAACGGTTTCCCCCTCCCCAAAAGTGCCAAATCGGTTGCTTTTTGGGCGTTTGGGGCTTTAAGTTAATTCAGCCCACCCCTGGGAGAAACCCCCTTTTTTGGGGTCCCAGGGGTGTTTGAAAACCTCCATAGGTGACGGTAATATTTTGGGGCATTACAACGTTTTTTCCAACTTTCTAAAAAGTTGGAAAAAACTCGTAAAATGCCCAGAATGGAATTAACAGTTTTCACCATCAATTCCATTCACTTCCGTCCAAATCACCTCATAATTTGGACGGTAGTTTTGTTTGTTGTAAAAACTGTCGGTAACCCCGTTACCGATGGTTATTACAAAAACCTTTTACAACTTTGTAAACTACCATCCAAATTACTATGTTGGAAAACCTCAAAACTGTCGGCCAAGGAAAAACTATTGGTGTTTCCCGATGGTTTTTCCAAGGTCGACGGTTTTGGGTCATAATAGGTCAGAATTTTTTTTACAGGTTTCACGGTTTTGTAAACACCATCGGTAATACTTACCGACGGTTTTTACAACCCAAGTCATAAGCAGGCCCTTAATGTTGATTTGTAGCAGACATTTACACAGCAGCTTCCACATTATGCTGGGACTTGTACAGGCCCAAATAGGAAATTTGAAGTGCACACCACTCAGAAATGTTCCCTTGTTCCCCATAGAGCAGTAGTTCTCAAAAATGGGGTTGCGACCCCATGTGGTGTCACAACACCAAGGCAGTGGGGTTACAGGATGTGAGCCAGACAAATGGCCGGGGGTCAGGCACAACCAGTTCTCTCTGGTGAGAGCAGGCAGTGTAAGCGTTTATGCCAAATTTGCTGCTTGGGGGGGGGGGGGGGGGGTTTGGAAATATTGTTTTTTATAAATGCCAAAAAAGAGAATACATGATAACAATTCTTTGTAGATGGTGTCCTGATTCAAATAGTTGTCACTTATTGAGTCCTAGACTGAGGGTTTTTTCACTCAGTGGGGCCCGAAATACGCTTTGGGCCCCAGTGGGGTCCCGGCATGAAAAAGTTTGAGAACCATGCTATAGACCAATCCACCACAGCCAGAAAAGTGAGGACACACAAAACAAGTATTGGCCAATGCCATTAGTTTACTGTATGTCGGTGAGTGCTTGGCGTGAGGTGAGGCAGCTCAGGTGAAATGGATGGGGGGTGGATGGGGTGAGGTGAGAGTGGGTGTGTGTGGGTGAAGAAGATTGTTTTCCGGTCATTAGTTAATGTGTTTATAAGGTGTACAAAATGTTTAAAAGCCTTGCAAGCTGCGTTCATAGGCACAGTTTGTGAAGAGGAGACAATTTCTAAGCTTAAGAAGCAATAACCCTTATCCGGAATCTTCATAGCAGACAATCGGCGGTGCAGGAAAACTGCAACGAGAAGTATTACTGGCACAAATTAGAAGGTCATTGCTACCAACACTATAGGCCCCCATTCACAAAACAGTTATGTTTCTTTATATACGTTTGTTGTTTCCCATTGGAGTCAATGGAGGGCAGCCATCATATACGCAAACGTAACTGTTTTGAAAATCGGGCTCACAAACTAGCTGGGTAAGTAATCAAAAGCAATTGCTAACTTGTAAAAACAACAGCTTGTGTGATTGCTTAAAAATTATTGAGGCTTCAACGGGAATTATAGGGGCTGATTACGAGTTAAGTTTTTCACAGAGAAACCGATGGGAAGCAGGGTTCCCGTTGGTTTTCCCATGAAAAATAACCTACCGTCCTAATTACGAGTCAATTAGGATGGTAGTGAATGGAATTGACGCTGAAAACCGTCAATTGCATTCCGTGCTGATTACACGTTTTTCCCGACTTGTAGCGGCTGGAGGTCGGCGGCTGAGGGTGGAGGCAGAGGGTGCCGTCTGTGGCGTCCCTCCTGTATGCAGGACTATTCTTCACCTGGGGTGAGACTTTTTGTGCTGCTCAAGACAGCGTCAGACATCTGCATTGGAGTTTGTGAAATATAACATTTCAAATCATTTTTTTTCATTGACATTCAATGATTATTTTTTCCTTTGGTTTCTTGTTTTCAGAACGTTACTGGACTTCATTACCCACAAACCATTATTGCTGCCTTGAAGTCTTGTTTATTTTTCTCCTTACCATCGGTCAGACTTCCAATCTCTTTGGCACCACCCCCTTGGCTCCGCCCTGCTTACCTGCCGCACTGCTTTTTAAACCATCATTCGCAAAGCGGCCAGCGTAGGGGCTGAGGGTGGAGGCAGAGGGTGCCGTCTGTGGCCGTCATTAGCCGGTTATAGCCGAGCCGGGCCACTCCTCTTGCTTTTTATTTTTATTTTATATAGCACGAGATACTAGATACCAGGTTAGCTGGCTCAGTCCGGTTGTTTTTAATTGTGTGTTGTAAACGGTTTTAATTGTTTGTATTTTTTTGGTATTGGAGTATATATTTTGTGTATTGTGTTTTTGCTACGTGGGTGGGGGTGGTACTAAAGCACTACATATTACATCCCTACCCCCCAATGGTTGTCACCAGAAAGAAAAAGGCATTAAAGGAAGGGCCCCATTGTGTTACATCTATTAAAAAACAATTGACGTTATTTAATATGCCTAACGCAATTGTACCTCATCTGGAAAAACACGTTGAAAATGAAGGCGAGCTAGTGACTAATACGAGTGCGAGCGACCTTATTGTGATTAATGAGGCCTCATTAACTTCATCACCAAAAATTTTTAAACCCCGACTCTCCCTAGGGAATCATACCATGCCAAGCCAGGCAGATTTATCAGTAAATCTTTCACAAGACTTACTAGATGAATTAAATATGCCTGACTCTCAAAACTTACAAGAGGATGGACAAACAGCAGACTTGCTGCCAGCTGAAAAGGCGAATAACCATACATCTTGCCAGACCAACTGGACAGCTCAACTAGAGGTAATCGACAAAATGGCAGGGGCTATGACCTGCTTGACAACACTGATGGAAAAACAGAAAGAGACCATTGATATGCTTCATGGCAAGTTGGCAGATTTCCAAACATTAACCAACAAAAACTTTGCCATTGTGAGAAATAACGATACCGAAAGAGCAAAGCAAATCAATGGTCTCGTAACTAGCATCGGTGAAATCAAAAAGGCCCAAAAAGATGATCGTGCCCTGATTGCACAGAATCTGAAAGAGACGCAAAAAATGTCGATTACCTTCTCTAAAATTGAAGGCAAAATGATGGGCTTACTGGCAGAATATAATACTGCTAAACGTGAGTCCCTAAATTCAGCTAAAGCATCTACAAGTGGAGTTGGGAGTTTAAACCCACTAGCCCCAGTGTTCACTACAGCCTTAGAAGGTGAAAATGATAAATCAAAACCCTTGGGTTCACCAATTCCATTTGTGTTCAAGGGTAATTCCACAACTAAGCAAGTACGTGAAAAGATGATAGTCACTACATCAAAGAAAGTGTACTGCCACCTATCACTGGCCTTTAAACCTCTTTTCCCAAACGAAAACGGGTATAGGGAACGGTCCTTTAATGTCTGTAGGCTGTTGGAATTGTGTAATAATACCCCTGTACTTCGAAACATAGAGAAAAATGACATAGCGAAGGTTTCATTTGAAACAGATAAAGACATGCAGACTTGCACAGTTTTTACATTTAAAGCAGAAACCACTAAAAATCTGATCTGGGAGAATCAAAGGTATTTTATCTCCAAGGGTATAGATGTAACAGCCTGGGCAGACACAGGGAATAAAGGGGAAAAGAGCGAGCGAGAAAGGAAATCAGCAGTGAGACGTAAAACCCCAGAGAACTCTAACAAGAGACGAGAATCACCAGAAAGAAAACGTGCCTGCTCATGCACAATAGGGAATAGCTCTAAATCCCACTCGCCCATCATGGGTAACAATAGATATCAATCCCTTTCTGACTGCTCCATGCTAGAAGCTTCTTCCTGACAATACAGATGTTAAAATTGTCGGGATTTCGTGGAATTGTGCAGGAATAGGCAATGTACAAAATGATGCTATATGGTGTGAGTTACGAAATGTGGCTATTATTATGCTCCAAGAAACTTGGATGATGCAGAATGTGAGCTTTGAGGGTTTTTATACAATTACTCAGCACGCTATTAAATCAACCTTTGGCCACAATAGTGGTGGCCTAGGTATATTAATCAACATCAATACTAACTGGGAAGTGATTGCGGCATGGCCGAATATTAGCGGGGTCTTAGCAGTAAGAATAAAAATGAAGAAAGGATGTTTGATTGTGATCGATTGTTATGTTAGACCATTGATGTTATGCAAAGAAAGATTTAAACCCTTTTTAGGGAAAGTTGCATCATTAATTTCACATCTATGTATGACCTACCCAGACGATATTTTTATATGGGGTGGGGACTTCAACCTAAAAATTGCAAATCCGGCGCTATACAGTGAGTGTGAAGATATGTATAGCCATCTTCCCTATTGGAACCTTCCTATAAAGGCAATACACCCCAAGCCCTCTTTATGGGAAAAAGAATTTGCTACAATTGTTATGGAAAATGGTTTTGTACCACTTAACGGAAGAATAGAAGGAAGTATATGCTTTGAGCCGACCTTTAGGAGAGGTAACTCTAGATCATGTATAGATGCGATTTTGGTTAAAGCGAACCAACACTGTCTGTTTGAAAGCTTAAAGATAGTGTGGTGTGAAGTGAGTGATCATGCCCAGGTGGCCTTTGAATTTAAGAACTTGCTGACAGAAAATAATAATCAGAGATGCCATCAGAAATGTAATGCAGTAGAAATATGTAAAAGGACTGTAGTAAACTGGAAATATGTAGAATCTATTAATTTTGCCAAAATGTTAAGTGACATCGATGTATCGCAATCCGTAAGCTGTATAGAGCCCTGGGGTGACATATAGGAAACATATAATATCTATGTGGGAAAGGTGATAGAAGCCATCTCTATAGAAAAATTTGACAATACAGACAGAGATCGTGTCAATAGAGATCTGTGCGACTGGTTCGATAAAGAATGCAGGTCAAAAAGGAGGAGGTTATGGAAACAAATCTCGGTAATCAGGAACACAACAGCTACAGATTCAAATAATACTGTCGCGCAATTACAGCGCAGCTATAAAAATTTTATTAAACAAAAGAAGACGCAGCACCAACATAACATACAAGAGAGGTTGGAAACTGCTTTAGAAATAAAAGACAGCAGACAATATTGGGAAATCATTAACAAACTAGCGTTTGATGGACATAGGCAGGCCCCAGATGCGCACATTACTGAAAACAGATGGACACAGTTCATTGAAATATTATATGGCCCAAAAACACAAGAATTAATTATGGATATGGTAATACCCTTCCGCATAATTAATGTAGAAAGTGTGAAATACACAATCTCGCTGTTAAATAAATCAAGAGCAGCAGGTCCAGAGGGGATTCCGCCGATATGCCTATCAGTTGATCCTGATAAATGGGCAAAAATGATTAGTCCAATGCTTAATGCCTCTTTGCATAATTTTAAAATACCGGACTCATGGGCAGGTTCAATCCTGTTCCCAGTATACAAGAAAGGCCCAAAAGAAAATCCAGACTCCTATCGCTTGTTAGCATTGATGGACCCTGCAGCCAAGGTACTTGCCAAAATTCTATTACATGATCTTCAAGATTGGGAAGCGAGCCAGAAAATAATCCCCCTTAGCCAGATTGGATTTTCTAAACAGTGTTCCACAGTTGACCACTGTATGACGTTAGCTACCCTAATAGATAAGTATGTCAGAGGCAAGAAATATAATATCTATGCCTGCTTCATAGATTTTACAAAAGCTTTTGATCGGGTACCAAGGGCACTTTTATGGAAAAAGCTGCAGAAGTATGGCTGCCCTGCTCCCCTCTTAAAAATGATGGTAACCCTGTACACGAACACATGGGTGCAAATGCGCTGGGGTATTAGGGGTGAGCTATCCAAAAGGATAAAAACATATAATGGATTGAAGCAGGGATGCATCTTAGCGCCAACACTTTTTAACCTATTTCTTGCAGACATTGAGGACATATGGAATAATATAGATTGTACACCTCCGCATGTGGGTAATACAAAGATCCACATTTGATCATTTGCAGATGACATGGTCTTGCTTGACCTTACGCAGGTAGGCTTACAACGCAAACTGTTACAACTGGAAGAGTATTGTAACCTAAACAACATTAAAATCAACCTAGAAAAAACAAAGGTAGTAACCTTTGGAAAATCTGTGAAAAAAGGGACAAAGACTTGGCAGTTAAAAGAAGGACTAGTAGAAGAACAAGAATGGTATAAGTACCTGGGGATCTGTTTTTCCTCAGATGGTACTTGGAGCAGACATGCTGAAAGCCAATTGACCAAAACCATTCCGATGACTAATGCGATATGTGCTTTAAGAGCAAAGAAATATACTCAAACAATCTCGGAAACAATGTCCATATATAAAACGAAATGGTTAGGTTCATTACTATACGGCGTAGAGGTATGGGGTATGACAAGTATGAAGAGCTTGAGTATGATAGAAAGGAAAGTATGGAGACGATTTCTGCTACTCCCAAAAACAGCACCGATGCACCCATTATATATTGATTTAGATCTATTGTGCATAGAAGGTAGAATTGAGTATCGCACTGTTAAATACTTTCTAAAGTGTTGCTCTATGATGAAGGAAGAGAGACTACTGCATAAATGCTTAAAAGAAGCATTGGAAAGTGTGTATGAGTATTCCATGATACAAAATGTAAAAACGATCTTGAGTAAAATCCATTTAGACCATGCCTTTCAAGACATTGCGGAAGGCAATATGACATGGTTGAGCCAGATTAAGGAAAAAATTACTATGCATCATTTCTCACAACATCTTGAAAAATGTAGAAATTTGCCCTCATTGTCGTATTTTGTGCAAATTAAAACCCATAAAGGTATGGACCCCCTTTTTCGCTTGTGTAATAACCCCCAAGTGTTGCAGACCCTTACGAATTTTAGATTAGGTAGATTACCAACAAGATGGATCTCCCTTGCAAGAGATAAGGTGCCACGGGAGGAACGTACATGTATGTTTTGTACCACCTGCATTGATAATTTAGAGCATTTCATGACATCTTGTTCCTTGTCCAGCGACCTTAGAGAACGATGGTTACAGAAATACTGTTGTAAGGGGGTATTTAACTTATTTGCTATGCTAGAAGAAAAGGTGTATAAGGACTGGATTCGAATTTATATATACATCAAGCACAGCTTTATACGGCGGAAAGTAAACTTGGAGGTAGAGTTGTAATGTGCTAGCAAACATTGGCTAATTAACTGGTAATCTTGTAGTGGTATGTATCTTATGGTAAGGTAACCCATTAGGAAAAACAGATATTGGTTGATTTGGGTAATGTATGGAATTGCAAAGTTGTAGTACTGTAATGGTAAATTGTACTACCATATGTAATTTTGTGAAATGAGTTTTATAATGTTTTTAAGAAAATATTTTTGTATGATGGTTTGTTCTGTATCTTGTTATGCCCGAGTGGACAAATAAAGATTATTGAACAACAACAAGTCGGGAAAAACGTTGGTAAACATTGAAAAATTAATGTCATCTATGGAGATGACAGTAAATTTTCATTTTCACCCCTGGGGCCCTCAAAAAAGGGTTTTTTGGCTGAATTAACTTTCACCCCAGCCCCCCCCCCAAAGAATGCCAATTTGGCACTTGGGGTGGGGGGGGGTAACCGTCGGTGAAAAAGCAACAGGGAAATCCGTTGCTTTTTCCGTCACCAACGGTTTCAACTCGTAATTGGCACTGACGGCCAATACCGAGTTTCCCGGAAACAGTAAAACCGTTGGTAAGTTTTACCGATGGTTTTACCGTGGAAACTCATAATCAGCCCCATAGTTTAAGCAATCAGGGCGGCATGCTGGGCGTCTGTAATTTAAGTTTAATAGTTTTACGTGAGCTAAACCCATAGGCATCTGCGCACGTGGCCAGAAACGTCGATACAAAAAGGAGAAGGCGAATCTAAAACATGTGGATACAATGACAATAAAAGTCAAACCAGGAATCTTCAAAGGAAGCTGGGCCGCACTCGTGGAAGGATACTTCATGAGTGCTGAGTTTGAGAGGTGACAGGGGGATCCCTGTGAAGGCTTCCCTCAAAGAAGCCCTCACAGGGAAAACAATTAGAAGCATTAATTTACTACTTTTTGGCATCATAAGTGACGCCAAAAGGCAGTAAACTAAAAAGGAATGCAGAATTGCCCAGAAAGAAAGTAAAAAGGCCACATGCAGGGTTGGTGGTAGTTTGCAACCAGTGTATACATACCCGGGATACTTGCCCACGTTTTTTTAACTTACAAAGTTCTTTGGGTCCAATACAGAAAACAGTTACGTAGGTTGTAAGATTTCAGCCTGGTGTAACTCCCATTCATTTCAATGGGAGTTACACCAGACGGAAATCATAGGACCTGTGTGGAGCAGGGCCTTTGTATATGATGTGGAGCGTGGAGGGCTGACAAAAAGAGTGGTGTGCTCATGGACGACCACGTGGGAGCGGGTGGGGGGGGGGCAAAGGGAGCACCTGCCCCCTCCCCCACCCCTGGCTTCCAGGGTCTGCTTGTAAAATGCACAGCTTAGCTCCATTTACATTCATTTTTTTCCCCAAAAGTTTCTTATGGAAATTACTTTTTGCCCCCCTCTCCCCCTTGGAAAAATTCCTGCAGACGCCCATGGGTGTGTGTGAAGACAGTCCTCTGTGTGTGTGTGTGTGTATGTTTCTTTTTTTTCGCCAGCTAGGGACCAAATGGACCCCTAGGCTGGGCTGTATGAGTGTGTAGCATAGGGTCTAGGGTGTT
>JAVSBX010938852.1:0-16125 GCA_033119125.1 Desmognathus anicetus
ACCTTTATTTTTTACTATAATCCTTTGAATGAAATCATCTTTCGAGTTTGCTTTGAGATTTAAACTTGTGAAATATGGTTTGTTTTTTTAGAAAGTTATTGAGATTATCTCTGGGCGAGTGCAGGGGAACGGACATACTTGACCGACTTGGTAGCAATTTGATATTTTACCTCATTATGACCACATGAGGCTTTATCCCCAGCACCGATTTTATACATTACAATTTTGAAGAACTAGAACATGTACTTGTGTGCGGGCGCCATTTTTGTTTTTGTTTTTTCACCTTTACTGTGAGGCCAGCTTCCTGGAGCCGAGTCACCACAGCAGTGATGTGTGCCAAGTGAGATTTCCAGTCGAGGCTGTAAATGGCAATGTCGTCCAAATAAGCCACTGCGAAATTCTCAAGCCCTCTCAGCACTGAGTTCATCAGACGCTGAATGGTGGCAGGGGCATTTTTCATGCCAACTGAAACAGCTCCTTTGGGCATGTAAAGGCAGAGTGCTCCTTTGCCCTCTCGGTGAGGGGGACTTGCCAATACCCCTTTGTCAGGTCCATCGTGGTAATTCCAGGGCCCAGCTTATCCAGGAGGTCATCGATCCTGGGCAGTGGGTGTGCATCACTCTTTGTGATGACATTCAGCCGCCGATAGTCTGTGCAGAACAGGGTACTTTGGTCTTTCTTCTGAACCAGAACTATAGGACTCGCCCATGCTGAGCTGGACACCCATGTTTGTTTAATTTGTCTCACGTGCATCTCGCCTTTAGGCCTCCGTACACGACCAAGCATGCCCATCTGCAGCATTTCCAGAACCTACTTGCGGATGTTCTCCCTAACAGCGGGACTCACCTTGTAGGGATTGGTACGGATGGGAGCTGCATCACCAGTATCCTCATCATGAACCACTCCTTTCACAACTCCAGGCTTTCCGTAGAAAGTGGCGTGGGAGGGAGAGAGGGCTTGCAGCAAGTACACCCTGCTGATTGTCAGTGAGCTCAGGAGAGAGCTGACACATTGACAAGTCGCAGGCTTCCTATGACTCCTGTAAAAGGTCTGGAATGCCAGCCTCGCCCTCATATAAGGTGTCACCCTCGCAGATTGACATGGTGAACTCTGTCCTCCGTATATACGGTTTCATCATGTTCACATGATAGGTAGAATGTGCACCAGGCTTGTCCAGCTGGCCATTGATGTAATTCACATCACTGATCTTTTTGACAACCTTATGAGGGCCTGACCAGGCAGCAGTCATCTTGTTCTGCCTGACAGGCACCAGTGGTAAGACCTCCTGCCCCTCCTCATAGGAGTTGACACAGGCTTTCTGGTCGTACCACGACTTCTGTAGAGACTGGGCAGCTGCAAGGTACTCCGCAGAGAGGTCCATGCACTCCTTCAGTCTCTCCCGGATGTTCAGCACATAGGGCACTATGGCTTGATCCTCTTCGGGGGGCGACCCTACCAGCACAAGCTGTAGGGGCCCCTTGACCCTCCACCCATAAAGGAGTTCAAAGGGGCTAAAACCAGTACTCTCCTGCGGCACCTCTCAGTACGCAAACCGGAGATAAGGCAGGTACTTCACCCATTGACTTCCATGCTGATCAGCGAAAGCTAGAAGCATGCTTTTCAGGGTACCGTTGCACCTTTCACAAAGGTCATTGGTCTCTGGGTGGTACGATTTCGAGGGGTGGTGTTGCACCCCACTCATGTGCCACAGTGAGTGCATGACATCACTCACAAACTTGGTCCCTCTGTCGGAAATGACCTCGTAGGGAAAGCCCACCTGAGCAAATATACCTGTGCGAGCCTCAGCCACCGACTTGGTGGTGATGGACCTCAGGGCAACCGCCTCCGGGTACCTGATGGTATAGTCCACTACCACTAGTATAAACCACTTCCCTCTCGAGGAAGGAGGATTGATGGGACCCACAATATCCATTTCAACACACTGGAAGGGGGTACCGACCACTGGCATAGAGACCAACGGAGCTGTTGATCTCTCGCCAGATTTGCCACTCAACTGGCACACTTCGCAGGACTTGTTCTCCAGATCACTGGAGACTGTGGGCAAGAAAAAGCTGTTTAAGACCCGGGCCTTAGTCTTGACGATGCCAAGATGGCCTGCTGTGGGGATCTCATGTCCCAGCCTTAAAAGCTCTCCCCTGTACTTAAGGGAGACCACCAACCTTTGACTGGGCCCAGTTAAGGAAGTCGTAGTGGGCTCGTTGTACAGGAGCCCACCTTCCCAATACACCATGTACTGTGGTGTGGGAGTGCTCAACTCCTCCAGCGCAGGCTTGCAGGGGAGTGCCCTCAGCCTGAGCTGTTCCAAAGAGGAGTCAGAACCCAGTGCTTCTTTGAAAGCCCCGGGGTCATGGAGCTCCAGAGTCCCTGGAGTCCACAGGGCGAGTGGGTCCACAACCAATGGCCTCTCCCCAGAACCAACTACCAGTTCTGGCGGGGTAGAAGTCTTACCCCCCCAGCCAAAGGTCACCACAACGGGTGCACCTTTCTCTGGAAGGGGGGGTGTCCCATGGGACCACCAGAGGAGAGTCCCACATGGTGGCCAGCCTGGCCATTGCCTTCTTCTGGGCCTGAGACCGTGTGATGGCAGCCCTCATCTCTTTGAGGTAATCCATTCCCAGGTAACATTCCAGTTTCTGGGACTTGCAGACCCCTATTCCACGCAGGATCCCCTCGGGACCCTCGTCTCCCTCCCAGGTGAGCTTCACCCTAACCAGGGGAACCTCACCTTGGTAATCATCCGTGTAGTCCACCGGGACTATCTCACCTGTGTACTGGCTGGGCAGCACACTGTCAGCCTTAACGCAGGTGAGGGCGGCACCACGGTCGGGGCGGGCACAAATGGTGTCACCATTCAGCGAAAGATCCACAGTCTCTCTCCTCAGGACAGGAGGGAGGTTTCCCTCTGCCCTGGAGCTATCTTGGATGGAGCCCACGTGCTTCACCACTTCTCCAGCCTCTGACACGAAGTTCACCTTTTCTACAGGTGGACTATTGGCCTTCTGGAAAGGACAGACATTTCGAAAATGATCTGCCTTTCCACAGACGGAACACTGGTAACCCTGTCCGGATTCCCCACCCTTCTTGTGAAAGGGAGCCCCCTTACTATGTCTCTGAGCCCCCCCCTAACCTGGGCCTGACGCCCACCCTTCCCAGGGCCAGTGAAACCCTCCGCAGACCTCTGGTTCTTACCAGCGCCAGAGTCCGGCTTACCTCCGTCCTTGGAATGCTTGCTGTGGTAGGAAGAGTTAACAGTTGCAACATTTGTAACAGTGCTTCCCCCACTTAGCATTTTTACTAGAAACATTATTAGTCACAGTAGCATTCACATTCTTGGCTGCTGCAGACTCAACCTTCACTCGCTGGCGATTCTTCTCCCAGCAGTGGGCTTTCTGAGCCATGTCTGTAGCAGACATAGGAACAGTGTCCAACAATACAATTCTGAGGGGGTCTGGGGCTGACTTAACCAGAGCCTCCCTCATGCACACATTTTTGATCACCTCCACAGTCGTGGCCTTCTCCAACGCCATCCAACAGTTACAGGTGCGACTGCTGTGGCGGAGAAGGGCCAGATAAGTGTCATGGTCCGCTCTGGACTGGCCCCTGAGGTGAAGGCGAAAAGAGTCTGCTGTGAAATCGAAGCTCTCGTGCATAGTCTTTTAGTACCCCCAGTGGGGCACTCAGCACCACCCTCTTGGCCTCGCTAGTCAGCAAGCTAACCAGCAAGAGCCCCTGTTCAGCAGCAGATACCTCCCTAGTACCACGAAAAAGTTTGAGATACTCACGAAGGTCTTCCACCTCGTTCCACGGCTGGATTAGGTGTCCCTTGCTCTTGATGAGGGTGGTGTCCCTGGACACTCGACCTTGGCCTGCTGAACCAGCAGGTCCAGTCGGTCAAGCCACTGCATCCATTTGCAGTTGAAGGAGCCTCTCCTGCACCTCTCTCATCTTCCTGCTTTCGATGAGCTTGGCTTCTTCCAGGTCGAGCTGTTGCTGTAGCAAACTGGAGGGGAGAGAGGGAGGGGTTGGCACAAACAGTGCAGGGTCGTCAGGCCAGATTCTAGGAGCTGAAGGAACCCCTGATGGAGGAGAGAGCAGGCGATGCACGTCTTCGGCCCTTGCCCTCCATTCCCTCGTCGGGGGCCGCTGGCCCCATCGGTCGGAGTGGTGACCCCCTTGCTGAGCTTCCCACGCCCAGTATGCTGCCAGTGGAGACTGACCAGATCTTGGTGTGCAGGCTGTCTTCTGGCTTGTCCCTTTGGTCGCGGTGGTTGGTAAGCAGCTTCTGCGTCGCTGATGGGACGGGACCTTCGGTTCTCCTCTGCAGCTGGGCGTTCCACCCCAGTGGGACACCCCTGGTCGGATGCTGGTGTCTTCATTGGTTCCTCAACGCGATGGGGGCCCTCTGCTGGTTCTGCGTGTGGGCCCTCTTTCCAGGTCAGATGCTCCGCTTGACTCCCCTCCTGAGGAGCCGAGCCCCAGGGGGTTCAGTGTGTTACCCCTGGGCGTGGAGGGCCTGCTTCGGGAGGCCACCTCCACGGGGGCCTGCCCCTCAGCCGAGGGGGGCGTTGGAGCACAACCTGGGGAGCGGCTGGTCATTCCCTGGTGGGGTCGCTGGTCGGGAGATGTTGATAGCCGCGGTGCCATCAGGTGGGTTTCAATCCACTGGCTCGCCTGAGCCCTCACCCAGTTCGTCCTGGGTCTGGACCCCACGTCCAGACCCACCTCCTTCGACCACTCCACCAGCTCTGCAAGCGGTGCCCGAGCAACCCAGGCCAGGTCCGCCTGCGAATAGCAAGACATTCTCCTACGATGCTGTGAACCACCATACGTTTTAACTACCAAAAACAAAGGGAGCAAGCGCCAAAAAAATAACCGCTTTTAAAAATAAAGCGAGTGTCTATCCCGGCACTTAAGGTGCTGCACAGCAGTGATCCCACTGCTGCCACCAGTTGTGACGAAAGCGGGGCTAGGGGTAGCAAACCTGCCCTTTTCGCACAAACACACCACCTAGTTCAGCGCCCTGGGCGTGCAACGTGCAGAAGCCTGTGAGATAACTACGGGTGTTAAATAACCAGGATCGTCCGCACTTGTGTGTAGACACCAAAAATGCCACCAGAAGAAAGCAATCGACTCGGAACTTTCAAAACAAGACACTCGTTTATTTCATCAAAAATAGGTAAAGTATTGTAAGAGCACAGAAGGTTACTTTAGTCTCAGCAATTCAAAAAGGTGAGTCATTCCAGTACAAACAAGGTGAGTAAAACGCATCTAATTCCAGTGGTTCAAAAATACAGCAATCGCTAGGCAGAATAGTCAAGTCAAATACATGGCCAGTACCACAGACCAATGCAATCAGGACTCATCACTCCAATGACTCAGAGAGGACGAGGCAGCCAAACTCTGATGCATCGCTGCTAGGCCAGGCTAAGCTAGTGTGGCTTAGGCACAGAAGACCAGGCGCCCTCCCAAACTCGTCTTCCTCAGTAGGAACCCTTCTGCAGTACTTCCACAACGTGTGGGTACTCAGTGGTACAATCAGAGAGAGAGAGTAACTGAGCAAGCTCACTTACTAAATACCCCCAGCTTTGGCGGGAAAGCCCCATCTGGGTCAAACTGCGAATCTTCCCATCAGAGGGGTGTTTCACTCCCAGATGGAAGATTCCAGGCCCCCAGACACTTTGTCTGCTCACGGCCTGCCTGGGACAGTTCAGTGTGGGGGATCCCACACCTGGCTTCCCTCACACAAAGACCTCCCAACACCCTTTGACCGGCATGGACAAAGGGGGCAGGGTGTCAACTGCAGTCCAGAGCCACTGGGGCCTGGGAGGGGCGTCTATTGAGGAAGAGGGCAGAGACCGAGACTTCAAGGAATTCCCCCTAACCTTACCTCTGGGTGTAAATCATACCCAAGGGAAGCGCAAGACTTTGCCCGCCCATCTGCTCCCACCGGGAGGAGATGAGGCTATCCCAGAGCAGAGCCATTTGGCTGCTCCAGGATAGAGGCAAATCCCTCAGCAACCCCTGGCTCCATCTTGCAGTGTAAACACATTTTCAGAAACAAGCCATGTGGCGACTTCTAGAAAGAGGGACACATTCAAGAGAGGCCCCAGACACAGAATTGTGCATTGGTTCTGAGCTAACCCCCTCAGGGGAGCCGGACGCACTTTTCTGTGAACCGCAGTTAAATCATAACAGCGTTATGAATTAACTTTGATTTTTAATAGAAAACTAATTTTGGGCGCTCGCGGTTACACGGTATCCTCGAGCGCTCAAAACCCCCATTCAATAACATGGGGCCATGGGAGCCTCGAACACCGCAGTCAGAGGCTCCCGCGTTAAACATAGAGAAACTGTCTCATGTTTAAACATCGTCAAAATAGCACTCGCTCGCGCATTCTGCACACGGTCGCAGTTGCAAATGCTCAGACACACGCCCTGAGCTAATCCTAGCCGGGAAGGGTTGCACAAGCAATGGGGTGGAGGAGGGGGGCCCCCTATGCTCACTAGCTTAGCATAGGGCAGGAATTTCCAGGCTCCTAAGGACACAGAGGGGCCCTTCCAAGGACCCTCCCCACCTTACTTACACACACACACACACACACACACACACACACACACACACACACACACACGCACGCACGCACGCACGCACACACACACATATCACTCACACATCACTCACACCAGAAGGACTGTCTTCACAGGTGCCAACGCTTGGAAGCAGTGTGGCTTCACGTTGTAGGCTGTATCACGGTTTGTCATGAGAATTTTCTGTCAGCATGCAGAAGCCAGGGTGTGACAGCATAGCTGGAAGAAAGTAATTGGATTTCAGGTCTCTGCTGGCCAGCAGAAAGAGTGATTCAAAAGTTAATGATTAATCTTCATTGCACGCAGAAGCAAGGGCTAAGCGATTGCTGTATCTGGGTTAGAGTTGAATGGCATATTTTAAAATTTCTGCATAAAATGAAGTAGCACCTGGTTTTAAGGGGGAAAATAATGTGGTTTCATAGGATGTGTTTTGCCTTAAGTTGGGAAAAATGATCATAATCTTAGATAAGTATTATTGGTTTTGGCTATCAACGGAGAACCAGTAAAAACTTGGTATAGTTCATGAAAAGTGCCCTGGGGAATTTCCACAGATCCAGAAGGGAAAAAATCTAGTTTTCCTATAATAACCACGAGGTCTACCTGACTTGTGAAGTTAGATGTGGGGATCAATGCTTGGTTATTTTGAAGTTGGAGAAATGCTGTATTTAATTCATTGTTCCAAGCCATGACGTAGACTAAGAGGCAGCTTTAGCCAATGGGAACACAAGGTTAAAATGAGCTGTTCAGAAAGGAAGAGGGACAAGCAAACCAAATCATTGAACCCTGAATACAGGCGCACCAGCCATTCATCATTTGCAGTCCGAGCTGAGAGAGGGGCCAGTCCATTGCAGTGACCAGAGTGGGAGGCAATGAACGCACAAAGAGATGCAGGCAGACGCAGGCTGACTGAGTGAAAGACAACTTCGCGCTGAGTCCTGATGCTATCAAGATCCCGACACTCCAATTATCCCCTACTTTTGTCTTCTCTCTCTATATCTTCGTTGAATTAACACAGCCCGGACCACTCTAAGGAAATGTTTGAAAATTCTAATTGGGTAACTTGGTATAAAGTGAGGTTGTGTGTATGATTTTTTAATTTGGAAACCTCACATAAGGAAGGGAATATTTGGGTGGGCACAGGAATAACAAGAATCTCCTTTCAAACTGAAATATATGCTGAAAAGATATCTAATTATCCATGTGCAGGTAGCTTGCAGTGTAAATGCTATCTGATCAAAACGCTGTGTGCAGTTGATTTGGTGTCAATGAAAGTAAATGTCATTGAAGGCACAAAGGTGCTTATCGCAATGATAATGAAAGTAATATGATTTAAATTTAGCTGTGTTAATTTGAGATAATTGTATTCAAAGATAATTACATAGAGAAGCAGTGCTTTCCCTTTGATATCTTTCGGTGCAAGGTCTGTAATGATCGCTGGGGTGTAATGAACGTGCAAAGTTGTGCTTCACGCTTACCGAGATTACTGGTGGAGTGGCAGAATCTGGCCTGAAAGTTTCCATTGAAAACTATGGGGAAAGTTAATATTGTGGATAACTAAGTTTAAAGTTGCACCATTTCATTTTGCTTTGAGGGAGATGTGTGATTTTGCTTGCTCTTCTAAATAAACACATTTTTCTGTTAATTTCACATGCACTGGTAACATTTGATTATTGATTTGAGAAGCAGGTAGACGAGCACAGCGCTAGGCTGACATACCCAGGTCGCACACAGTTATGTGATTCATCCACACAACACCCTGTAGGGCCAGTGAGCAAAGGCGAATCAGTCGATAGACAAGGGGATACGCACCACTGTATGTAACGACTAATAAATATCTCCAATACCTACCAAGCCCTTTCCTCTTTCACCACGACACCCAGAAGCAGAATCGGCAGAGCCTGGTGGGGGCATAGGCTAAGGGGATACATCTAACTTGCTATTAACTGAATCCCCAGAATCACAGTGGGGTACGGAGGGGCGTTGAACCCTGCCCTTGACAACGGAAGGCATACACGTTAGTGCACGCACCCAGGACAAGACAGCGGCACGCACTATCCATCCACTATAACAAAAACACCAAGCACACACCAGCACACGCCACACCATGGACTTCGTCCACGCAGCAAGTCACAGTGGGGTCAGAGAGGGGCGTGAACCCTAAATTGGACAACGGAAGGCACAATAGCACACACACCCAGGATAAACAACGGCACATACAATCCATCCACTATAACATAACACCCACCAAACATCTGCACACCCCATACCATGGCCTTCGTCCACCCAGCAATAGGTCAATGACCATAGGTTAAGGGGTTTGTGTCTAACATGCTATAACAAGATTTCCCTCCACAGCAACCAACGAGCAAACACGCTCGGTTATGAACTGTGCTTTAGAACAGCACCTGAAAGCCACGGAAGAGTGCACTTAGGGGAGTGATACAAAACCTGATAAAATAACATTTGAAAGAACATTTTTATTTTACAGGAACTCATTTGTGAACATTGCATCAGAACAAATTAGTTTTAAAGTCCACACATACACACAATTCATATTGAATGTCAGGAATTCATGGTTTTTGGAAATGGAGTGTGAAAGCTAAAGCTATTCTAGAGTGGCGTTTCAACTTGTACTAGTTTACACCAACCAAGTAAATTACTGATCACTTTTATTGGTAATGAGGAGTTAGATTTTAAATAAATTAACTGAATTAGGTTTATAAATTTAAAGTGAAGGTGTTTTGCTTATGTGAAAAGTATTTCAGCTTGAATTGTTATTTGAAATAAATTATATTTAACAGGTGGTTTTTGTTTAAATAGTGCGTCCTCATCTTTTATGCCTGGTGGTCTAGGATTAGATTAAATTACGTAAAGTGTTGGTCTTGGTGGTGAGCATCAGTATTGCATAACAAATTAAATAGTTAATATTAAGTAAGGGGATTAGTGCCTTCTAAAACTTGCTACAACTTTTATCTGGTTCTGCATCATCCATGACATCTTGCCATCATTACACAGTGTCGGCTATCAATACATTGCAGTAGTCTTTTTGTCAGCACTACATCGCACAATGGTGGCACAGTTCTGTTTGGTGAACAGTGTTCTGATTTGCCTCATTAATTTTAGATGGTAGTAAGATGATTTCATCAAGGAGCTGTCCATATGGAAGTCCATATTCTCTTCTAAATCTAATGTTACTCCTAGGGCTTTAATTTTAGCAAGCGTAGGAGTTTTGCACCCTGCTACGTCGAACGACACACAGTTGTAACCTTATTTAAGTTTTTAACTAGGGAAGTTCTATTTATAGAGCTTTAAAAGCTTCTTGTACTTCTTTTGGACAATTTGCCAAAAATAGTTATAGGGCTTTTAAAATGTGCTTTTTCAGCCTTACTCTCAATTTCACCACTAGATGGCAGTAAAGTGTACAGGAATTTCACCTGGTTAATCCCCGGAACTGAGCTGGGTCCGTGACTATAAATATTTTTTAATAGCTCTATAACTCAAGACATAAAAATACTCCTATAAACTGTCAAAGGGAATATACGTTTTTAATACCCTGTACATCAAACTGATGATGTTCATGTTACTATGGGGTCCCTTTAACCCGCTAATGTTCATGCCGAGTTGGACACAACAAGAGTCATAAAAACCCTTAGGAATGTTAATGGAATTTACCATTGGCATAATTATACAGTTAAGGGGTTAAGTGTGGTCGCCAGCAGCAGTAGCTCTGTTTTTAAATCAGTCAGTCACATCCAGTTCTGGTGCATCCAGGTCTGGATGGGTGAAAAGATGTTATTTGTAAGTGCACAATACTCTTTGTAGTTTCCTTTTAGCTCTAGCAGTAACTGGTATTGGCTGCAAAATTTGTAAAAATGATGCTGTGGGTACAGAGGATGTCAAACAATGGGTGAGCATGTATACTGAACAGGGTTGGGTTTACTATTGATCCTTCTGGCCATCCACAGGTTAAGACCTCCACCCCGGATTCATCACCTGCCCAACATATTTTTTAATTTTTTATCTGCCACGAAAGAGTCAATCCAATTGCACCATTCCTGGGAACGATTTACAGTCTAGTTGAGCAGGCAAACAAAACTATGTTGTGGTCCAGTAGATCAAACAATGCTAACCTATCCTACAAGTTCAGCAGGCCTGATCTACCTGCATTCAGAATGTCTAATATTACTTTGCAAATGAAGTAGTGCACTTCCAGTTCCTTGGTTGGTCTGAATGCTGCTTTGTAGCCCCTGTACGACCTTACAAGGATAGACCTGTAACCCCCTACAACCAACTGTGGGTTAGACAATAATACCATACAAAATGCGTGCGTTGGGTGCCAGATTTGAACTTCGTTTGACCAGGACCTTAGAAGTGGAAGACATGTACCCTGAGCAACTTTGCTCCTGTTCAAGTACTTGCTGGATCATTGATAGGCTGCGGAATATTGACAATTTGCCTCGTGGGAGACACTATATTACGTGGGTGCCAGCAAATATTTGCCCCCGTTGGAGGTAACATGCCGCACGATTAACAAGTTTGTACTCTGAGTTTAGGTTGACACCCCAGTCCTTTTGAGGTTGATGGCATACAATAGCCTACTAGCACAGAATCACCAGGGACTGCCATTGGTTGCTTTATTTTCGAATTTTGTCATAGATGACCGTTTTACCTTGTCTTTTCGCCCTGAAGATGGTTCTGCTTTAAAAAGATTTCACCAAGAACCCAAACAGGCTGTTGGCGTGTGTTTGCTTTGTTGTGTTACTTCTGCTGTGTATTTTTACTCATCGTTATACTACATCTAGAGCAATCAAGGGAGGATGGAATTCACCCCCCTGTACAGCACCTTCAAACAAGTAGACATCGGGCTTTGCAATGTTATTCTGTTTGATACATGTTCATTTATGTGTATAAATTTGCCTTGTATAATTTTATGTTTCATCTGTATGTATATGTATTATAATGTGTTGGTCACCATGCAATAAAATTCAGATGCTATTTTTTATAAACGATGTTGTCGGTATGATTTGAATGTCAAATGCTCCTTGATGGTACAGCCGTTTGATTAGATTATAGCTTGGGAATCCAAGATCTTTTTAGACTTGGTTTCCTTGGACATTGTGGATTTATCCCTCTCCCAACATTTTGTATGGTATTATTGTAGCCCCCTTAAGCACAATTTTAAGCAAGAACTGCACATTTGTTATAGGTCGAAAGTTAGTGACATCCAATGGATATAGTTCAGGTTTTTGTTTTTTAACAGTCGTATGACTTTAGCAGGTTTAATGTCATCTGTTACTGTGTTGTATAAGAAGGATGATTTCACAAACTTTGTGAGAAATGGAACAAGGAACACTGGATGCATAATTATGATCATCGAGGGACATGCAACACCGTCACCGGATGTAGGTGTAATTTCCTTTACACCATCTTTCCTAATGGTTTCTTCTACGAGTTTGAATGAGAAGGAAGGCGTCTTGGCATCCGTCTCAGATAACAAAGTCCCCAGCTGCCCCGCTTTCCCTCTCTAACCCAATGGTTCCACTTTCCATCTCCTATCCAAGCCACGATTTCCCTCCTGGAGGATCGTGTTTTGTTTGCGAAGTGTGGTTGTATTTTTACAGTCCTTGTTGGAAGGCAAAAAATTCAGTGTACTACCAAGAGGCTTTTCAAATTTTTTAAGAATTATAAAGAGTTCTGGGTTTTATCTCAGGGGTCCATGATTCTCCAAATGTAATGGTGTCTTTTGGCTATTGTAAAAGGCTTTAAATGCAGCAACTTTCCCAGTTGCTTTGTCTTCTAAGGATTTAGTTTTAAGCCATGGTTGCTCTAGGAGCCTTTTACATTTTGAGATCACGTAGCATAAGAGAGAAATAGTTTGTTTCTCTTAGATTCCTTGACCCGTTTACTTTTAAAGCGATCAACCCCGTTTGTGATTTTAGAGTGATATTTTGCGCATCTGTTTATTAAATAAGATCTAGCCTTTGGCAGACATATGTGTCTCTATAGCAAAGGTGTTCAAGGCAGACATGCAAAAGAACTCTGCTATACCCCCTTATGATATTGGATGCCAACAATATGTTCAGAGAGCGCATGATTGAAAAAGATTGCTAGCATATGGGTGGGATATTACTCTGGGCAAAAACAGGAATTCCTGGTTAATACCAAGAAATAAGATCAAGTTAAAACTGAGTTTTTCCTGCATCAACCTTTAACTGCTTTCTTTTAATGTGTTCCATCATCTCTTCATCAACAGTGGCGTGTGGCAAAGAACACTACCATCACATGGTACAATTCTTCACTAGCCCTTTACATGCCTCTAAAGTACTTGAAAATTGTAACACAAACTTCATCTTTAGTACAAAGAAGAACGACTTCTGATTTCTAGAAAAATTGTGATTTAGTATAGACTACAAAAATGTACTTGTAGCATTTTTGGAATTTTGCAACCTACAGAGCTTTAGATGCATAGATGGGAATTCGTGTACATGTTGTTGGTAGGTGGTGGTTTGTAAACATACACATTCTTCATTCAACAATCTCTGCAAACACTAGACAAATCCAATTTTATATATACATGGTTGACATGTAGTTGGAAGTCTGTTAAAAAAGCAGACGCGTGTCCTGGGATTCACATAGACGGAACAGTTCCTGCTCAAACTATTTATGCATATCAAACATTTAACTTAGATTATTATGGTAATTTGTATTTTATGCTTGGCTTTTAAATGTTTATATGAATGTTATAAAAGAACTAGTTACGTACCTTCGGGTAACGTTGGTTCTGATGGATAGTAGGGGGTTTCCAGAATCCTCATCATGAAACACGTCATCACGCTGGTTCTGATGGATATTAGGGGGTTTCCAGAATCCTCATCATGAACCATTCCCAAAGCAATGTACTGTTGCAGTGGTGCAATTGTCAGTTTCTTACGTACAAGATGACGGCATGTACGTATATACAAAAATGAAAAAACCTATCCAGTGTTTTATGAGTGGGAATCTGTTGAACAGCACAGAGCTGCCAAATAAGGCATCACCCCTTGGAATTGTATCAAGATTGTAATGCTGTGCAAACGTTAGTACAGATGACCACGTAGCAGCCTGACAGATATTTTCTTGTGGAACACCACCCAAGAAGGCAGTGGTGGCTGATACACCTTGGGCAGTGTGCGCTCTGATCACTTTGGGGGGAGTCTCATTAGCAATTTCATAGCATTTTCTGCTGAGACAAACCACCCACCTAGACAGAGTCTGTTTTGAAATTGATTTCCCTTTCCTCTTTCTTTTGTAGCCTACAAAAAGTTGGTGGTCATACCTGTGCTCTGAAGCGAGCACAATGTAATAAATAAGCGCCCTTCTGGGACAAAGACGGTGAAGTCTCTTCTCCTCACGCCCGGGTGGAGGAGGAGGATAGAACACAGGCAGAACAATAGATTGTGACACATGGAAAGGGGAAACAACTTTGGGAAGAAATGAAGGTTTGGTTTTTAAAATGACTTTATTTTCAATTTTGGTATAAGGCTCATCAGCCGACAGGGTCTGAAGCTTACCAATGCGACGAGCAGATGTAATGGCTATAAGGAAATGGTTTTCCATGACAGTAATTGTAAATTAATAGAATACATGGGTTCAAAAGGATTACCTTGCAACACAGCCAAAACTAAACTTAAATCCCATGGCTCAAATGATGGGAGTGTTAACTCTAATATTTCCCTCCCTGGCCTTTTTCTCATGCCCCTACACTGTATTGAAGCTGCCCTGCCCATGGATATCCCTGTAGCCCCATTCAAATCCCATGTAACCCTGAATGTCCATGGTGTTGCCTTCCCCTGTTCAGCCTGCAGCTTCCTCCTGCCCCCTTCCCCCTCCTGCCACTGCACTAGGTCCTATCCCCCATTTTGTTTCTATCAGTCCCCAAACCCCATCTTAGATTTCTTGCCTCTTGCACAAAACCTGCCAAACCTGTTTTCAACTCCCCCTCACAGCACACTCCTTTGAAGCCCCAACCCTCTGTCCTGCCTAGAAATCTCATTAAAATCTATTGTCCCTCTACCACACTTTCCCTCCCCAAACCTCAGCTCTGTCAGACTCCTTGGAGCCAGGCACTTATTCATGCCTCCTGTCACCCTCCTCTGAAACCCCCTAACCCTCTGATCTTCCTAAACCTAATTAACTAACTCTCTGATCCTCCTAAAACCTAATCAAGCCCCATTGTACCCTGCCACATCCCCTTCCTGGAAATCTCTGTCACCTCTCCCCTTTGAAGCTGTGTATGTGCTGTCTGGCTAACCCCCTCTCTCACACTCCCCAATGTGTATTCCCTCCTAATCCACAGTCCCCTCCCACCTCAGCCTCTGCCATCTGCCAAAAACCTGCCTAACAGGTTTTCACCACACCCCCTGCACTCACCCCTCCCATCTCAGCCCCTGCCTCTGCCTCAAAAACCTGTTTAGCAGGTTTCAACACACACCCCTCTGCACACTCCCCTCCCACTTTCAGCTCCTGCTCCCTGCCAAAAACCTGCTTAACAGGTTCCCCAACCCCCTCCCCGAATTCTGATTGGCCCCAGCCAAATTGCTGCCTGTCCCTCCCCTGCCAGGGTGCCCCAGGAAAAGGGTATAACTGCCTGCCTGCCCCATTGTTCTGGACTCTCTCTCTCTCCTCTGTATCCTGTCTGCTACTCTGCCGGATTCCAGTGCAACCTACCTGAAGATCTGCAGCCTGCTCCTTGGTCCTGCCTGGTAAGAAAACTGCCTGAGTCCCTTCCTCTTTAACTAACTTCCTCCTCCCTCTTTCCTGTCTAAACTGTCCTTCCCAACTACAACCCTCTTCTCTTGTACTCACCTGTCCTACTTACCTCTCCAATCCTCCACTCTATCACCCCTCCTGCTCTTTTCCCTTTAAAATCTAAGGAAAACCCATTTTTCTTACCTTCCTCCTCGTGTCCGGTTTTCTTCTATTTTCTTGTTTTCTTCGGTTTTCTTCTAATTCTTCTTCTTTTCTTCATCCCCTTCTTTTCTCTTCGTCTTCTTTCTTCATCTTTGTGTTTCTTCGCCGCCTGGCTGTCTTCTTTCTTCTTCCTCGCACCGGCCGTCTTGCTCTCGGGTTTCCTTGGGGACCCAAGAGCCCCCCAGCCCGGGAAAAGGCTTTTCGTAAGCCGGTGTGGCTGCGGGGCTCTTGGGATCCTCTAGGATTCCCAGTGGGGACACTCCCTCGGTGTTCTTTGTTTTTTTGTGTGTTTTCCTTCTTTTCTGTGTGTATCCTGCGCCGCCCCACGCCTTCCAAGCCTTCCTCCACCTTTGCTTCCCTCTTTTCCTTTATTTTTCCCTCCTCTCTTTTATTTCTTTCCCTCTCTCTCTCTTTTCTCTCTCTCTTTCTCTTCCCCCTCTCTCTTTCTCTTCCCCACTCCAGTGACCAGGCCCTTTTCTTTCCCTGGCAACCAGCCTTGTGCCCCCTGGGGTTTCAGCTTATCTGGAACCCCAGTTTAGGGGCACAAGAAGACCCACCCTTGCTGGG
>JAVSBX010960973.1:0-16081 GCA_033119125.1 Desmognathus anicetus
CTCCCAGTCAGACAGCGCATCAAATTTAAGTCCCTCTCAATTGTCTTCAAATGTTTTCTTGGTACTGCTCCATCTTATTTATGTGAACGGATGCAGCCCTATGTTCCTGCTAGGGCGCTCAGATCTTGCGGCCAAAATTGACTGGCCCCCAGCCGATTCAAACGTGCTCGCCTTGGTGGCCGCCTGTTTTCAAATATTGCGGCTGGCTGGTGGAACTCTCTTCCGTCGACCCTACAATGTGCAAAAGATCTGCTCTCTTTTAAGAAAGGTTTGAAGATTTTCCTTTTTGCGGAACACTTTACCTGAACCTACCCGTATTCCTGAACGCCATTCCATTGACGGTTTTTGGCCTCTCTTTGTAAACTCTTCCTCTGCCTACTGACTTGGTACCTTTGCTTGTCAGCGCCTTGACGCCCATGGGCTTAGGCGCTTTATAAATAGGATAATGTAATGTAATGTAATAAAGGTGATGGAGGAATAAGGAATGGGTCCAACGTACACGTTTCTGTCCTAGACCTGGCTAACTCCTCTTACTTTTGGTGGGTTGCCTTAGGCTTTCTAGGGGTGATGTTACTTACCCAGCGGCTGTACTATTATTGCGTGTGATCTTAGTCACAGGGAATACCACAGGGCTGCTCTACATCCATCATTCTTTTGCCTGCATGTGCCATTACCTCCAGCGTGAGACCAATATGCAAATCAGTTCTGGAGGTAATGGCACATGCAGGCAAAAGAATGATGGATATGGAGCAGCCCTGTAGTGTTCCCTGTGACTAAGACTGATGTGTGCTCACATCCAATTTTTCTTTTACTTTGTAGACTGGACATCCCGAGTGACTAGGGGTTTGCCCAGAAAGGGGTCACTGGCCTGGTGTGTATAGAGACTCAAGCTACACTCTGAGGAGGACCAACATGGTCGAAACTGGTCTGGGGCATTGGTTGTGATCTCGTGCTGAAGGAGTGAGAACTGCCATTGGTGGTGTCAGAACTAAGTTGCATATTGGTCTCACTCTGGAGGTAGCAGCACATGCAGGCAAAAGAATGATGGATGCAGAGCAGTCCTGTGGTCTTTTACTTTGTTTTGTTGTTTACTAACTGTGGGTTTCTTCTGTGTAGTCCTTCTTCTGTTCTTCCCAGCTTCTTAAAAGATTCCTAACGGATGATGCTCTTAGTTGTCCATCCTTTGCTGGCTGGATACCAGAGCTTCCTTCACACAGTGCCTTCTATTGAAAAGGTCTGCCTTCCCACTCCACCTTCTCCCCTCCCTCCCCCTCCAGCACCCATCGAATACACCTAGTCCCTGCCCTCTGTGGCCCCTCATACCCTAGATGTCCTTCAAACCCTAACATTAAAAGTAAAAACTCCCAGAAACTCTAACCTTAATGGTAACTAAAACCCTTCCGATCTCTGAACTCACCTCTCACCACAGTGAAGTTGGTTCTGTAGAATCTATATGGAACATCCAGGGCTGGCTCAGCATTCTTTTCCACCATAGGCAGATGTTTTGCTGTCCCAGAATGCAAAGTCTGCCTGCATTATGTTGTACAACAGAACATGGTGGGGGCTGTGGAGGAGAGGGGTAACAATTACAGCCCACGGTATCTGGTCACTTCTGTCCCAAAGGATTATCTTCAAACTGAACCAAGTGGACTGCAGTATGAAATTCTATGTAACAAATCCTGTCATTGCGCCCACCCACAATCAACATTAGGTTAACCCTTTAGAATCTACTTTTAAAACTGTTCAAAATACATTTTTAGCTGCTCTTTTTCACCATCCTTAGAAAGCTGGCTGCCTTTTTGCCTAATGGAAGGGTCAGCCCTGGAAAAGTCATTTCCACCTGTGTGATAGACACTCACTAATATGCCAGCAATGTACTGCTCTTGTACATAAAGATGTGTGTATCAGTGTAGTTCCTGCCTTTGCAGTTGACTTCTGCTGCTAAGTGAAATGGAGTTTTCCTTGTTCACTACCTCCACTCCCACCTCCTCTCCAAATAGCCCAAGCCGAGTCCAGGCTCACAAAATTGTCAGAAAAGGCAATCGAGCCCATTTTGCCGTCTGCCCAAGGAAATATCCTTGCTGAGAAAAATGTCCACTCAAAGCGGCCAACATGCTGCTGCCAAAATTGTTGGGGGTGCTTGAAATTTTGACCCCATTAATAACATTTTATATTGGCTCCTTTTCAAAGGGACAGTTCACTCCACCATTTCTACTGTTTTTATTTGCCGGAATGAAATTCCACTTGTTTTTATTTTTCAAGACATCTTACAACATCGCTTTTCAATGCTTGATTTTCTTCTCTGGCTGCAATCACTGTATTGTGTGATTGATTGTTTATGCAATCCCTGTGCCATTTGATGCATGCGATACTTAAAAGTATTACACTGTAACATGCCACAGCGATTGTGTTACAATCACTCACACTACGAAATGGCTGAGCCTAGGGAAGAAAATTAAACATTGAAAAAGAGGTTAATTGGATAACTTGGAAAAATTAAAACAAGGGGAATTGAATTAAAGCAACTAAAAACACTTCCAAGAAAAACTACGGTGGAGTGAACGGTTCCTTTAAGTGAGGCTGCATCATTTACAAATCTATCTGCCTCAAATGGTTTTGTCTGGAGGCTCTCGCCCATCAAGAAATAAATGCAGTTGTTTATCGCCAATATCAAAAACAAGAAAATCTTGCACCCAGAATCAGGCGTTTTCTAAAGCCGGTCCACACTATTTGTCTTAGCCCCACTTTTTTTATTGCTACAAACATAGTAACCTTCCGCTGGGAACTAAAAACCCAGCTGTTCTTCACTCATTGTGTAATTTAAACTACCTCCTCCGGATGCATGGCGCAACAAGACTGACATTCAGCCGGTGTTAGATTGTAACTACACGTAAGATGATAAAAAATTGTTAGTAAATCTAGGATAAAATCACAATTTCTTAATATTTCCCTTTTCTGGACAATGCTCAAGCTTTAAGAAAAGCCTGCTCCTTATAAAAATTTCAAATAAATAAAAAAAATGAATACCTGTCAACAGCAAACACTTTCCACCATTGTACTCACTGTCTTGTGATAAAGAAAATGGTTGGAAAATGTGTCTGACTACCTTCTATTCTCTGGCAAAAGTTGTCACCAGAGTTAGGTTATAATATTTTTTACATAGGAAATCCACAACCTTCTATTGCTTATAACTTTGAAACCAAATGACGGATTTGCATGACATTTTCAAGAAGCAAAGTCCAGTATGAAGAGCACATTCTGGGCAAGTTTTGTGCGAAAGCAGGCAGTGGTTTTAAAGCTATTTGGTGTAGACCACCTCAGGCACTATTCATTGGATTTCCCATAGGGAAAGATGTGGTGTTCTGGGGAGCATATGGAGGTACCTGGGACCTGAAAACGAGGTGTGGAAATATGTAAACCATTGAAACGCGTCACATTTCAAGATTTGCTAACCTAGGATTTCTGAGCACTGACGTAAGAATTGGAATCTCAGCCTGTGAGGAGGAGGAGCCACACTTCAAAGTTTAAGAAAGTATAATTAGGTATTTATATGTGCAATTTCTCAAGTAGTCATTTGTTATGGTGACTTTCATGAAAGTAAAATGGCCAATAAGGAAACCTAGCACCTTGCACTACAAAATACAAATACATGTCTTTTGAGGTTTGAAAACAATTTTTAAAACACATTTTGCTTCAAGTTTTATGCTCGAGTCCATGATCCCTTGCTATTTGTGATATGCAAATTTTGACGCTCATACATAATTAAAGGAATAACAGTGTGAGAGATCACGTGGGATGTCACTGTGAGCAGACGTGTGCTGCGGAGCTCCGCTTCCCGCCCGGAGAGTAATTAACTTAAAACTCATCTAGCGCTCTACCTCTTCAGACGAATTCGACAAAGACTAAAGGCAGATGGCCAACAAAGATAGGAAAATAAAACAGAAAAAGATTCTCGATTTTACTGAAGGTTCGGAGCGAGCTGGCCGTATGATGCGCCCTTCCGACTCCCGCCGCTCAGACACTGCGGTGAGAGAGGAGCCACTGGAGACCGCAGGCGGTGGGGATGCTGGCACTGCGGGCATGGCGGAAATTTTGAAGGAAATCCACCTTTTCCGTACCGAAATGTTGGCGAAAACTGATAACCTGGCGATCAAAATGGATTTATTTCAAACACGCTTCACTGCTATTGATGGTAGAATTCAGGAACTTGAAGACCGACTCTCCTCTCTGGAAGACCGTCTGCCGGCTATCGATGTGTCAATGGCTGACCAGTCTGGAAGGGTCGAGATTATGGCAAACGCTGTTGATGGGCTTGAAAATAGGGGGCGCAGGAACAATGTTTGAGTTCTGGGGGTACCGGAAGGGAGTGAAAGTGGGAACCCCGCTGAATATTTTGAGAAACTGATAATGAAAATTCTCCCGGATGCTAAACTCACCAAGTTCTACTCCGTGGTTCGTGCTCACCACACGCTGGGACCGAGACCCCCTCCTGGCGCCCCTCCCAGAGCGGTCCTGATTCGTTTCCTACACTATGGTGATCGAGATGCCGTGCTGACCGCTGCACGGGAAAAGGGAGAGGTCAGATTTGAGAACTCGCATCTGCATTTCTATCAAGACCTGTCTCTTAATGTTCAGAGGGAGCGCAAGAAATTTGATGCAACGAAAAAACTGTTGAGAGAAAAGAAAATTAACTACAGCATGCTATTTCCAGCCAAACTGAGGATTGAGTTCTAGGGTAAGACTCATTTCTTTACTGACGCCAAAGCGGCTGGTAGGTTTGCTGAGACAGATTGTGTGGCACGGACCGCTCCACCAAACACCTTGGATGAGAATGAGCAAACTTGGTGCCGTTCATAAATAACTTCCATATTCTGGCTTACTGAACTAATTGAGAATGAGTGTTGGAATGAGTTTGTAAAACAATGCATATTGATGTCGCTTCGTGATGCGCGCTGCCCGACTCCAAAACTGTACGGAAGATTGGTTTATTGTTTTCAATAAATTAAACCCACATTTAATTAGTAATGCAGTCAAAATGGCCGTTGGTAAGGAAGCACCGGACTACTTTTTCTCTATGCCCCTGCAAAACAACGCGGTGGTACACAGTCCGTGAAGGGGCGCAACAGTACCAGTGGCATTAATGCGCATGGTCTTCTGATTGGCTCCCTGAGAGGTGTGGCGAAACTGCTGCTGGAGCACATGTCGACTGATTGACAAGTATACAGACTGGATCTAGAGCACTGGGTCGAGGACGACCCCTTATGGGGAATGCTGAGAACTACAGGGACCACTGGCACTTCAATTCACTTGTTGCTTCTGCTGCCATTCACAACATGCTTAGGCGGAGGAACCCCTCGCGTGGGTGCCTGTGACTGTTACTGGAATGTGACGTCTACTGCTTGGATGGTGACAGTGCACATTTATTAACTTTCTGACCTGGAAGCCGGTGCAGCACCGAAAATTATACCGTCGCAGAACAAACAAACTTCAGATTACCATTCGATTGAGGACTGAATTGCTGATAACAATATGTAATAAATTATGCATGTACTATTGAATTGAGAAGGGCGGATGGGCAAATGAGGCGAATTAGAATACCGGGTGGAGGAGGTGGAGGCTCACACGGGGCCCCAATTGTGATCTCGTAACAGGTAAAAAACGTAGCCCAGGATAGTTGGCTACGAGTTGCATGTTTGTTGAGTGTTTGAAACTGGATATGTGTAAAGTTTGGGTTATGAACATAGTTTTAGTTGTTATTAAAATGGGAATGGAAAATTGGGAATATAGCCAGACTCGGATCAATGGGAAGGTAAATGAATCGAATTCTGTTGGATTGTACATGTGTGCAGTGGTGGTGCAAAATGTAGTAAATATGGTTACAATGCTGACTGACTGCAATTACAAGCAAAACTATAAAGATGGGGTATGACATCAGAGTAATCTCGTGGAATGTTAGAGGCATGAATGATAACATTAAATGCCAAAAGCTGCTGCATCACTGCAATGTTGAAAAAGCTGATGTAATACTATTGCAGGAGACGCATTTGTCGAGTTCGGGGCTAAATGGGCTGGCGAAAGGGACAATGTATGAGGTATATGGTGCGACCTACCAAAAGGGGAGTAGGGGTGTTGCGACTTTAATTCGCAGAAATCTTGCCTTTACACTACTGGATAAATATGCTGACGAGGCAGGCAGACTCATAGTGTTGTTTGGGATATTGCTAGGTTCTCCTATCGTGATAGCTAATGTCTATGGTCCCAATTATAATACTCCTGAGTTCATGGATGTACTGTTTGAGACAATTGTTAGATGGGAGGTTGCCCCATGGATTGTCTCTGGTGACTTTAACTTTATTACGCACCTGTCCATGGACAGATCTTCAAACACTAGCAGGTCACTTAGCCGAAGTGCTAATAGAATGTTGCAGTACATGGGGCTGTATGATGTGGTTGATGTCTGGCGTGTTCGACATCCCGAGCTAAGTGGGTACACCTTTTTCTCAGCAGTCCATAGGATGTACTCGCGCATAGATAGATTTTTGGTGTCTGCCAGATTATACTGCAGAATAGATGACATGCAAATTGGCCCACGGATACTCTCAGATCATAGTCCCATATACCTAAGGTTGTTATGGTCCCCCAAATACCACAAATTAGCGAAATGGACCCTCCGCCCTCTGGTGCTGACTGATGCCCCAATGGAGGTTCTGATAAGAGAACATTTAACACAGTTCTTTGAAAATAATAGGGCCAACGATACCACACATAGAATACGATGGGAGGCATTCAAATGTACCATGCGTGGGGTAATAGCTGCGGCTGAAGGTGGAATTCGGAAGATGATACGTAAGGACGTTGAAGCAATTGAGGAAGAGATACATACCCTTGATACCCAATATCAGGCCACCGGGGACACTAAGATATTGTCCACAATTATGGATGCAAAGAAAATACACAAAGCTAGAACAGACACGGAACAAAAGTACATAGCTAAACCTAGGACAAGCAGACACTATTGGCAGGCGGATAAGGCTAACACATTGCTGGCGCGGATATTAAACTCCAGTACTGCTACTGGAGTCGTGACCACACTGATAGCTGAGGATGGATCTGAAATTAGAGATCCAAACTTGGTTTTGTCTCAGTTACATAGCTACTTGCAGAATATCTACAGTGGAGGGAATGGGCTGAACACAGTTGAGATTGGAAACTACCTATCAAACATCCCCCTGACTAGATTAGATGACCATGATGCTGAATTGCTTGATGCACCCCTGAGTACCGGGGAAATACACCAGGCAATAAAGGAGTTGAGACTGGATAAGGCACCGGGACATGATGGTCTGGGGAGTGAATTCTATAAGCACTTCCGACACTCCCTAGGTCCAATACTTCTGGACATATACAACGAGGCGTTTGACAATGGTTGTCTGGGTGGTAGACTAAATGAGGTGCAAATTAAATTGCTGATGAAATCTGGCGGAGACGCACGTCAGTGCTCTGACTACAGACCACTATCACTGATTAATGTAGATGTCAAGATATTGGCTAAAGTTCTAGTGAACAGACTGTTACCAATAATCCCAAAACTAATCTCTATGGATCAAAATGGGTTTGTCCCCGGTAGGGACACCTCCTCGGCTATACGAAGGGTGTTCACGGTAATGGCGGGTACTGCAGCGACAGCGAAAGCGGCAATAGTGTTGTTTGATGCGTACAAGGCATTCGACACCATAATATGGGACTATTTATTTTTGACCATGGGCAAGATGGGATTTAAAAACCGGTTTATTAAATGGGTCAAAGTACTATACAAGGATCCGAAAGCTCACCTAATAGTGAATGAATCCTGGTCAGAACTGATAAACATAGGGAGCGGAACCAGACAGGGATGCCCTCTCTCTGCTGTATTATTTGCTATTGGAATGGAACCACTGCTACGCAGGCTTAATCTTTGCATGGGTGAAGCAGGAATAAAAGTAAATGGGGTGGCCAATCTCACTGTTGCGTATGCCGATGACCTGCTGCTTATACTAAATGACCCGGCTGTAGACTTGGAAGAAGCAATAAAAATCATTGAACAACATGGGTGTATATCAGGGTTTAAGATAAATTGGAAAAAATCTATATATTATCCATACTGTGGAAGGTCACCAGCTGTCTCCCCAGACTTCAGACTAACCCAGACTGGGTCAAATACTTAGGGATAAAAATTGCAAATACTGAATCCGAGCTCTATGCCTTAAATTATGAGGAGGTTGCAAAAAAAATATATGATAAGTTGCAAAAATGGACTTCCCTCCCTCTGAATTTGGCGGCAAGGATTTCTGTCATTAAGATGAATGTGCTGCCCAAACTCCTCTATGTCTTCCACAACGTCCCCATAAAAGTACCCAACTCATACTTTAGTGGTCTTCGTTCAAAAATAATGCAGTTCATCTGGAACAACAAGATCCCACGTGTATCGTATGACCGCCTGACTCAGACTTATGGTACTGGGGGATTTGAACTGCCCGACATGCAGCTATACTACAGAGCTGCACAGTTGCAGCATGTGATTAGATGGTTAGAAGCTGATTCCGATGACCCACAAGTAACAATGGAAAGGGGCTGGTTCACGAATCACGCTGCTCCTAGACTCCTGATGGATGAAAGAGTGAAGGCGAAAGGGCGTGCAGGACCAGCCAAATTTGGCTTACAGTTATGGAGAGAGGTCAATAGGAAAATAGCTGGAGGGTGGTGCTATACTGAATTTATGTCAATATGGGACGTATCTGTGCAGAACCCCGCATTAACTGAAAAACGATATGCGAGATGGGTAGAAATGGGGATGTTGACGATGCAAGACTTGCACTTGGATGGGAAAATTAAGAACGAGAAAGACCTGGTTGATGAAGCTGGTGGAGGGCTAATCACTGCCATGAAATGGCAGACAATAAAGGGTTGTATGAAAGAGAGATGGAATATGTTCCCGAATGAACCTCCCGAGAACAAATTAATCGCGCATGTACTCACCTCTGTTAACGAAAAACACCAAATATCACACATGTACAAGATTCTCAGAGACAACAGGGCTCCAGTCACAGATGTGCTTCGTAATAAATGGGAAGAAACATTGCAGTCTCCGATAGATGACACAGTATGGTACAATACCTGTTTAGCCACTAAAAACATTGCCTTTAACATGAAGCTCAGACAGGTGCACTATCGATACTTGACATGGTCCTACTATACACCAGCCAGACTGAACAAGATATACAGACGGTCTGATCTATGTTGTGCTAAGTGCAGAGACGTAAATGCAGACTTTGAACATATGACTAGAGGTTGCCCTAAGCTGATGGTGTTTTGGGATGCGGTATTTGATGTGATGTCACAAGTATGTGGATGTGTAATGCACAACACTGTGCAGAGTATATACCTGTATGATTTACCCAAGATGAATATATTACTATACAGATGGGCCAAGATAGCGATAGTGGCCGCTAAGCTGCTGATTGCACGTAGATGGATGCATGAAAAGGCCCCTGTAATACATGAATGGAAAGCCTACCTAACTTACTGTGCGACTCAAGAAGAAGAACTACAGTACATAATGCCACGCTCCCAATTACCCAAAGACATATGGGGTGAATTTAGAACATACTTGAGTGGTAGCAATATTGACAGAACGGCTTCTGATTCAGACTAAAATAAAAGAAAAGGAGGCTCATCTCTGCTACTGATCTTCTCATAGAATATCCTAGTTTGGCTAAAGGGGGGAGGGATGTAGGGGGGATTGATATATGAATGGGGTGTATAAAGTTTGTCTTTGTTATAGGAATGAATTGAATGATATGACTAACTTTTTTCTTCTTTTTTGTGTTTCACATATTTTGAAATCAAATGAATTGTAATCTTGTACTATATCTTGAGATGTGATGAGCTGTTAATATAACGTAATAAGAATTGAGACATGTTTCTATGTATATATTTTTTGAAAAACTGAAAATAAAGGTTTAAAAAAAAAAAAGGAATAACAGTGTGTTTATTTGACTGGACCAGACCCAATATTTGAACTAGAAACCTTTGCTTCTAATACATGTCACAAAACAAGCTCTCTGCTTGATGACCTATCTTACCAGCTGATAGTCTGTTTACTCTAGACAGTTATATTTCTGCAGGTGGCACCACCTGTAGTAATCTAAATATTTTCTCTTTTTCCCAACTTCAGAAAGATGTAAGGCTGAGTGGACCAACCAGGATGTAAACCAGCAACCTTTGGTTCTCATAGATGTCATAAACAAGCACCCAGCTATCCTACCAGCTGAAAATCTGTTGCCAGAATGGAAATTTATGTATCCACAGCTGGCGTGCTTAAAAATAGCACGCCACCTCAGGGTGAAAAAACAAAAACCGGTGCCATGGGGTGGCCCCTAACTTATGTTTTAAGCCCCCTTGCACCTTTTTTTGTTCTTTCATTCTCTATGGCAATGATATTTCATGGGTTTTGTTGTGTAATATGTCGGCAACTTAACAGGGTTTTTAACCAAGGTTTATTCATTTAATTTTGTAAATGCTTGAGGTGTATGGAAAAACCTTGAAATGCTTTGTGTTTGAAGTAAGCACTTGTAACAGTTAAGGGTGTTTTTCTTTTGTAGGTTACAAGAGTCTGAGATTCAACTTTTGCAAGAGGCTAAACATTATACTGCTGAACTGGAGCAGCAAGAGAAGGAGTTGGAAAAGGCAGATTGTTTCTCAGATGTCCTGGAGACCAGTGTGTCCAAGATGAGAGTGAAGCTCCTTAGATACCAGAACGATCTGAATATAATTGAAGAAAGAGAACACCAATTGACGTACAATCTGAACTAGTAAGTGACAAACACTTTATATTAGTATAAAATCATTACATGACCTTCAATGCTATAGATAAAATAAACTTCATTTAACCTACCCAGCCAACTTTCCGGCTGAACATTCTATTAGTTGACCTCTGTCCTGTGAAAGTTAATCAAACCTGGTCAAACAGAGGGAGCCGAGCTGTGTTTGTTTATACCTGGTAGGGAAACATTCGTGGGTCCTGCTGTGTCATGCAGGCATGACACTGTAATTTGTTGATGTTAGAGATAGGCAGGGCTGGGCAGGTACAGCTGTACAGGAATATAATAAGCCATTCTTAGTATGCCTCTTAGCTGGAACCAGGAATGTAGTCATGCTGATTGCCGTTTCTAGATTCAGAGATGTCCTTTTATCCTGCAGACCTGACCCTTGGACCTATGCGTTTGTCAGAAATGTGAAGGTTTGTCTCTTCTGTTAATTATATTTTCCATTGACAATTAAATAATGTAGTAGAGGAACCTTTATTGGTAGCATGGTAGTTCCTGTATGGATCATAACAGCCGTTTATTGAAACCTACAATTCAATGACATCATTTATGTCATATTTAACATTATTATTAATATATAAATACAAATGTAGAGCTCTGGTCCCTGCCTACTTTAAAAAAAAAGCCCTCTCAATGAGCAATGATACATCCGTTCCCACGAGGGCATCACTTCATGCATCTATAATATCCCCACGTTTAACATCCTGTAGCACTCCACGCCCTGTGTTGTAGTGAAATCGGTTCATGGTTGAACCATGTAAACAGCACTGGAAGAAAATAGCTAACATAAGTGGTGTGCAGGATTTCACCAAGAGGTGCATTTTGTTTGAAAATGAAAAATTACTTTGAACTTCTTTGGTTTAATTGTTTAACTTTATCTCCTTTTACAAAAAGTAAATTGCTTTTTGAAGAGCAATTCCTTTTAAAGGACACATCCCGTTTCCTCAATTAATGACATTATTTTCTGATGTTGTGATTAGAGGACCATGCTACAGATGTCTAATATACAAAATCTAATGCCTGAAATAATATTCTCTGTCCAGTCTTATTTAAATTTCTTTATACTTCCATTTTAATCTGAAAATAGTAAAAATGGCTGTTTATATAAATGTGAAAAGCATAAATAAGCATTTGAACTATTACCCAAATTAAAGTAAACAGGACATCAGTCAATAGGTGATGAAAGATGTTTCCTACACCACAACTGCACTGATGGGGAATATAAAGCTATTCACTCATGCACCACCATATACTCTTCCCTACACCCCAACTACACTGATTTCCAGTATAACTCTATTCACATAAGACCAACCGTGTACTCTGCCCTACACCCCAAGTAGACTGATAGTGAGTATAAAGCTATTCACTCAAGCACCACTGTGTACTCTGCCCTACACTTCAATTAACACTGATTGTAAGTATAAAGCTATTCACTCAAGCACCATGGTGTACTCTGCCCTATATCCCAATTTACACTGATTGTAAGTATTAAACTATTCACTCAAGAACCACTGTGTATTCGGCCCTTACTCCCCACCCCATCCCAGGTTCAATTCAGGGTGTACAGGTCTGTTACCTGCATCAATCTGTCCTCAAAAAACATACCGATATACCCAAACACACCTGCACACACTGAATTGCTACCTACCAAATTTACAACCTTTTGCCACTATTGTCTATCACAGTTGTCACTATCAGCATATCATTAGATCAGCCAAATCACCACCCATCTAATTCATTTATCCCCATCCTCTTCTTTCCACCCACTTTTTTTATCTTCCCGCTTTTGTTTTTTCTCTTTCTTCTCCTTGTTTTTGCCTCCTACTCTTACTCATCTACACAGGAGACCTGACAAGCAAAACCAAGATTACAAGTCCACCACACAAAACCAAGATTCTGCTGACCTCCCACCAAAATCCAGACTACAGAGAACCCATAAACGATGTTAGAAAACACCACTACAAAATTACAAACTAAACTACCAAGACCCAACTCCAAGACCAACTTACATCAAGGAATCTTCTCAAAACACGCCTAAGGACAACTACAACCTAAGACCAGAACAAAGGATGGAACCTACTGACAAAATGGAGAGCGCATCTCTACTCCAAACCTAAACATCCCGCACAGAAAGACGTAAACTGCGCTCCCAACGTAGAATCTCTATATACCTGGAAGAACAAAGAACAAACACACATCATAGGGACTCCTCACCCTCACCCCCTACCCCTACCATACCCCCCTCATTCACAGAAGCCCCAGACAAACATACAAAGTACATACCACCTAACACCAGGAGTATCGCCACCAAAGGAGAACAAAGGAAGCCTGAAAAACACCAAACACAGAAGAAAACACCCAGGAGGAGAACCAAGGGACATCCCACATGCCCAGCAACCACCTTGGAAAACCCCATCCTCAACTACTCATACATACACAATACTCCCTGTACCACAACCACCGTGGAGAACCACTCCTTCAAGACCCCCACAAACCCAATTGTATCCATAGCAGACTATAAAAGAAAATACTCAAACAACCAAATTGTATATGAGGAACCCACCCTCACCCTGTACCCCAGGAAAAAGAGCCAAACCAACCCCCCAGCGCTTCGTAACATGCCCAAAATCACTATCCCACAACAAATACAAGACCCAGAGCAATCACACACAGAAAGCATTAATACTGTCCCCCTCCAGCACCAAATCCATTTATCAAGAATTCCTGGAAGCCATGGAGATGGCTGACGACATCAACAACCAACCAGCCAACAACTCCAAGCCAAGCAACCACAAAGACCTCAACAGTACCACCAACAACCACCCCTCATCACCCATTCCACACAACCACAGGAGATAGCGGTGACCCGCTCGGGGACCATATAAATTACACAAGACATACGAAAAACATGCATCTCACAAATAGACAATGCACAAGATCGTACTGGATCCGTGCAACTAACGCAATCAACACCCAACAAAACCCATTACACATAGTGCCGCCCTTCCATCAAGGGGCCACAGCACCGTACCTAACTGACATAAAAATTAACTCGCACACCCTACACGCACCCAATGGGAGTTTGTGAACTTGCGACCCCAACGGGACAAAGCACACATAATACCCCAACGGTGACCTGGATGCGGGACCACAATCTGAAATCAGGCTGATCCCGATCCCAATCAGCCCATAGCGCTTCAATACTGCCTCAGTGGTGATTTAGCGCTATACAAGAAACCAACTAACATAACATAACCCCAGCTTGATTGATTAGGAGTATAGAGAAATCCACACAAGCCACACTGTGTACTCTGCTCTCCACCTCAGCTAGATTAATTAGAAGTACAAAGCTATTTACTCAAGCACCACTGTGTACTTTGACCTACACCCCAATTTACCCTGATTGTATGTATAAAGGTATTCACTCAAGCACCACTGTGTACTCTGCCCTCCACCCCAGCTAAAATAGTTATAGGTTTAAAGGTATTTACACAAGCACCATGTTGTACTCTGCCCTACACCCCAGCTACATTGATTATGAGTATAGAGAAATTCACTATTGTACTCTGCCCTGCACCGCAATTTACACTTATTGTAAGTATAAAGCTATTCACTCAAGCACCCCTGTGTACTCTGCCCTACACCCCAATTAGACTGATAGTTATTAAAAAGCTAATCACTCGTGTACTCCACCCTACACACCAACTGCACTGATAGGGAGTATAAACCTATTCACTCAAGCACCACCTTGTACTCTGCCTTATACCCAAGCTGGGTTGATTTTGAATATGTCTATTCACTCAAGCACCACTGTGTACTCTGTCCTATACCCCAACTATACTATTTGTTTAAAGCTATTCACTCAAACACCACCTTGTGTTTTGCCCTTCCCCCCAATTACACTGATTCTGAGAATAAAGCTATTCACTCAGGCACAACACAAAAAGTTGATGGCTGAAAGCTCAAATTTTTCTCAGCCACTGGGAACACCTCTGGGCCACTTTCATCCATCATTTCTTTAGCATGCCTGTGCCATTACTTCCAGAGTGAGGCCAATATGCAAATTAGTTCTGACTCCACCTATGGCAGCAGTCAGCTCTGAACTGTTATGGCTCTCACTCTTTCAGCATGAGATCACAAGCCATCCCCCAGACTGGTTTCGGCCGAACCGGTCAGGGGGATTGTTTATGATCTTGTGCTGAAAGAGAGAGAGCCATAGCAATTTGGGTCTGACTGCTGCCATTGGTGGTTTCGGAGCTGATTTGTATTATGGCCTCACTCTGGAAGTAATGGCACATGCAGGCCAAAAATATGATGGATGAAAAGTGGCCCAGAAATGTTCCCAGTGACATTGGCACCTGTTTTAGCAGTTTGGGTGCCTGTTTCTTCCTTTTGGTGGCTGCGTGTTGGTCCGCTTTGGTTTTCCCCTGGGGGGTGGTCTGCGGTTCTCTCCTGCTCCCGGCTGAAGTGGGCGCTTGCCTAGCCTCTGAGCTGTGGTTGGGATTCCCTGGCTGTTCCACGCCTGTGTCTTTTGACCTGCTGCCCGTTGTCCTTCTCAGGGGTTGCTTTCCGGCATTGGTTGGTCTTTGTCTTGCATGGCAGGCCTTTGTGCTTGGGTAAACCCTCATGATGTAAGGGCTGTGACAAGGAAAGTAGAACGGGGTGGGTAATCTTTAGATCACTTACCCTTAACCTTCATTACACCTGTCCAGTACTTCCTCAGCCCTGCTTCCCTCCCCTTACCCCTGCCTGCCTGGCTTTTGTTGTTTAGTATGTTCAGGGTGTGCTTTGGGTTCTGTCCCTATTTGTAGGGTTAGATGGAAGCCTTTCTTTTCTATGGGAATGTCTTTCTCGGGTGGTAGGGATACCTCGTGATATAAGGACTGTGACAAGGAAATACCAGACGAGTGTAATGAAGATTACCAGTAAGTAATCTAAACATCCGCCTGGCAGCATAAAATATTTGGGTATCAGTCATTTTCGTTGCATTTAAATCTGGGGAATCAGAATCCTATTTTTTGGGTTGAGTATTCCACGTACCTTGCTGGATGGAGAGATGTAGAGTTGGAGGGTGTGGTGTGTTCAACTCGGATGCATTTTTAGCGTGTGCCTTTTTTTATTAAAATGTGTTTCTTACTTTTCCTTCTCTTTTTACAAAGCAAAGGCCCAAAAGACATGTCACCAAAGAAAGTATTGGAAAACAAACCAGAAAGTAA
>JAVSBX010972036.1:0-16004 GCA_033119125.1 Desmognathus anicetus
CAATTCATAGGATTTAACATTAGCCCGATTTTACCCTTGCATAACAACAATATGAGATCATTGGATTCACTGAACAATGAGAGAAAGAGGCTGCATCTCACTGTACAAGGAAAAACAAAGATGTTTTTGTTAATCCAACCCCTTCAACCTAGGTAAAAGAACGCAGCATTCTTTTTTTTTTTTTTATTAATGTCTTTATTTAACCATTACAGTTTTACAAGACAGAATTTTGACATAAAAAGAAAGACGTTAAAAAAGAAACCAGTTTTTCAACTTAAAAAGGGCTTTCAAAAAACAATAGATATTAATCAAATCAGGGTAACACTGAGCATCAATAATTTCACCAAAATCATAAAGTCCGTCACTTTTTTTAAATTTTAGGAGCCAACGTTGTCTTAGTTCAGTGCTTAAAATACATTTCGTACACAGGTGTTCCATAGACGTCAGATCAGTTGCACAATATAAACAAATCTCCTTTGACTCTTGATGTTGAGTCCCCTTTCCATGACCCGGAAGTAAACCGAAACGTAGTTTCATAAATGTTCGGAGGATCACAAGGGATTCAGCAGTTTTAATATACTGTGCGTATTTTTTATGGGTTTTGACAGTAATAAATGGACATAGCGTCTTCAACATCATACAATGAGAGAGTGTTTTCGAGTAATGAGCAGAGTATATCACATCTTTCAAATTAATTTCATAAAGTGGCCCAAATTGTGCATCATTTATTAGTTGGGTGACAGTTGGAACATATTTTCCCGCTAATTTAACAAGCTTAGTGAGTGTGGGGTACATGGAAAGATCTTTATGAGCCTCCATGAGGCATTCACCCACTAGGGTTAATCTATCCCTGGATAGGCTTTTTCTCCAGTAATTTAACCCTTTAAACTCAATCACTGCTAGCAATGCAGGGATATCCAAATCTAAGAGCAAAGGTTCCAGGGGAGTCCCTGGAGGGAGTTGCAGTAGAGTTTTCCAGAAGTATCCCTGGCACCATTTCCATTTATCCGGGAGTCCACATGCCCAGGCCTCACAGCCATAAGAAATTACCGAGACCCATTTGGCGGCATATAGAACTTTCAATGTGTCTGGGACAGATCTGGAAAACTTCTGCTTCAGTGAATTTAATGCTAATACTATAGCTTTGGATTTAGTGATGACTTCTTTGTAGTGGGTAAGCCACTTCCCACTTTGATCCACAGTTACACCTAGGTATTTAAATGATCGAATATAAGAAATCTTACCATATTCTGAACTATAATCAGCATATTTTTTGGTGGAACCAAAAGACATAATGTAAGACTTCTTGAAATTAATTTTCAGAGCATTGTTTTCACAATATTTGCAAAGTAGATCTATAGAAGAAAAAAGCCCCGGAAGGGTTAAATCAATCAAGGCGGTGTCATCCGCATACATTAATGTATCAATCGTTATACCACCGATCTTAGGGGGAATGGATTTGGAGTTGACTAAAAAACTAGGCAGGTCTGCTGTGAATAGACTAAACAAAAGCGGTGCCAGAACACAGCCCTGTTTTAGGCCTGAGGTTGTAGCAATTCTTCTAGATAATTCATTATTTGGGCCGTATCTAACTTGTACCCATGTGTTGGAATATAAATTAGCTATTGCCTTGACCAGACCTTCTTCCACACCCAATTGTAAAAGTTTGGCCCACAGCTTAGATCTAGGGATGCGATCAAAGGCCTTCTCCAGATCAATGAAGGCCACAAATAGTGGATATTTCTTCACGTGTATATATTTGTCGAATAACAGGTTAAGGATCATAATATTATCAATAGTCGAATGATCCCGTCTAAATCCCGTTTGCATTTTTGGAAGTATCTCATTAGTTTCGCACCAGTCATTTAGCTCTTGTAATAATACTGACGCGTACATTTTCCCAGGCGTATCGAGAAGAGCTATTAGCCTGTAGTTAGCTGGGTCTGCACGGTGGCCTTTCTTAAATATTGGAACTAATGTTGAGCCCAGCCAAGAGTCAGGTAGAATGGAAGTAGAAAAGATGTTATGAAAAATTGGAGTTAGGAGAATAGACCATAGTAGCGGGGCAATTTTAAATGTTAGTGCAGGTATACCGTCCGGGCCAGGGGCCCTCGACGGTTTCAAGTCCTGTATTAACTTGTCTAAGTTAAATGCTGGGGCTATTGAAATGTTAGAAGAAGTACTCCAGCTCCTGCACCTTAAGGGTTCATCAATATTATATAAAGATGTGACAAAAGAAATCCATACACTTTCTGGAATGGTCGCACTAAGTGCTGGGGTATCTTTGTTTGTCAAGAACTTATTTAAGATGGCCCAAAACTCTCTTGAATCGGTACAGATTAACGCTTTCCGAAGTGATAAAGCGCAATCGTAGTTATATTCCTTCTCTTTTCTTTTTAATAAAGCTCTATATTGGCATTTCAAAGTGGTCAAATATAGTAAACGTTTAGATTTTGCTGCCCAGACTTTCCTGCGTAAATCTTTACATTCTTTATCAAACCAGGGAGTGGATGATGTATCTGCGGCAGGGGTCTTTGGCAATGTAGTTAAAGGAGATGCCAAAAGATCTTGTACAGAGCCTATTATAACATTATAATTTTCCAATTTGTTATCAGCATGGTATATATTCAAGATAGAGAGATCTTGTAATAGTTCCCTATATCTAACTTGTTGATTTTCTGACAAGCAGACGCGAATTTTATTTTTTACTGTCAGAGATGGCATGTAAGAGAGGGGGGTATGATTTAATTCTACATGTGTGTAATTACACTGTAATTTAAGTAGAGCATGATCGCTCCAAGGGGTCCAGACATATTCAAGGGATGCACAAGACCCAAAGAGGCCCATACTGACGGCTATGTAATCTATTGTAGACTTCTGGTGAGCACGCCTAAAGGTGCAATCGTCAATACAATGACCAGGTACTCTACCATGAGTTAACACTAAGTTGAGAGTTGTCAAAGCATCTCTCACAGTCGTCATCGCAGTAGTCATTATTGGGCTGGAGAAGGCCGGGGGGAATAACCAGGACGGAATCGTTTGATGTACCCTCTCCCATTGTTCAAATAGGAGGGGATGGAGCAGCTTAATGTTCCAATCTCCTCCACATAGGACAGAATCAGATGGATATTCAATAATTAGCTCCTGTAGTAACTCCGTCAAAAGATTGAGGAATCTGTTCTCGTTACACGAGTTCAAATATGCTGGGCGGCAGTATATGTTGATTAGCAATAAGGCCTTAGAGCCAGCCAGCCTTTTATCGGGAAGTTTTATTCTGAGGGCGATCACCCCGGGTAAGTTCACCCAAGCCTTCTCCACAATCCAATGAGTTGTAACATTAATCAAAATGGCAATACCCCCCGCATTGTGGCCCGAAGGGGCGGGTAAAGCATTTTGAAAAAAGGCTTGAAAGCCATCGATATATTCTGGGGTTAAAAGCCAGGTTTCTTGTAACATGATAAAATCACTTTTATTAATGGTTTTCCATACATCATCTCTTAAAACGTTTTGAAATCCTGCGCAATTCCATGATAAGGCATTTAAAATTTTTGAAGGGAGGGAACAATTTAAAGTGGTGGTTATATTGTTAAAGATTATTTTCAAGCAACCCCACCTCTTCAACAAAACTTACATCTGAAATACTAGAGGTACGCTTCAAGCCCCCAAATCTTTCTTCTACAAAAATCTCCTCATTACAAACAGTCCTGTGCATTGGGCGTTTAGAGGCAGAGGAGTGGTTCAAACGTTCTGGGGTGGTAGACTTCCTTTTAGACGCCGGTCTGTGTGAGGGCTGGGCACTTCTGCTGTTAACATTGGAGTCATCAGATTGATTAGGAATAATACTCATAATATTGACTTGACTAACTTCAAAGCCTTTTGCCAGAAAGTAGTCTGTTTGACTCCAGAGTAAATCCCTTACAGTTGAAGATTTACAGCAGACTCTCACCAGGGTTTTCCCGTCTTGTAAGGATAAATATTTCCAATATCGAAGATCTTCTTTAACTAGGTTACGCAGGACAGGATTCAATTTACAAAGCGCCAATAAATAAGGAAGATTAAACGAGCGTTTTTCAAATCCATCTTCCTGCCAAAAGACTGGTAATATGTACAGGGAGTAAGTGCAGAATTGGGGCGCGGGTTGCAACTGTAAGTTGTTAATAGGAGGATCCTGCTTCGAATTATTTGAAGATAAAGCATTCTTTGTTACCACAGGCGAACTAATATCCTGTTTTTTGGTTGAGCAAAATTCAATAGCATTAGGATTCAGAGCCTTGTTAATTTTGTTTGGTTCAGTTGGATCTACGTGCTTGTTTTTTGCAAATTCCCCTGATATAGCCAATATGCGTGTATCCAAAGCAGCTAAAGTTTTTACGAGCTTGGCGGCATCTCTTTGTACTTGAGTCATGGAGGTTAGAGTCAGTTTCTGTGTTTTCAAAACTTCATCTGTTTTGTCTTCCACCAAGACTATCCTTTTTTCAGTGTTGGCAAAGAGCTGACGCATTTGAGCAAAGTTTTTATTTGATTGTGAGTGGTTATCTTCCATTCTAGTTTTTAAATGCTCTATGGTGGATTTTTGAGATTCTAACAAAGATGTCATGGTGGTTAAGGTTTGCGCCATTTTTTCAATGACTATGAGATGTAGGTTAGAATCTAAATTTGCGTCGGGAGCCTTTGGAGGGGGTGGGTAAGTACCAACAGAGATCAGTGAAGCTTCAAGTTGGGATAAATCCACTGACAAGTCAATTATAGAAGGGAAGCAGGAGTTAGGTTGTTCGTTCATGCTTGTAGCTTCTGAGTTGTTTGATCTTGAGCATTCTAGTACCTCATTTACCGATGTATTAAATACTATGTCTAGATGCTGACTGTGTATTTGAGCTTCCACTTCTATTTCTTGGGGTTTAGATCGCCCTACCATGTCCACAACTGGTGGTGTAGACGAAGTGTGGATGTTATCTTGAGCGAGATCACTGAGTACAGGGGGGAAGTCTTCGCTGGTTTTGTCTGCAGTAGCAGTGTACTTAGTGATTAGCTGTTGAGGCGTGCTACATCTAGGCGGACCTTTACCCTCTCTTAAAGCCTTATTTTTCAGGCGTGTGACAGGCATGATAATAGTGGAGTTAGTCAGTTCTGTTACAGGCACGTCTGAAAAAATGTCTAGATTGGTAAAAAGGGCTCACCTGCCGCTCGCCTCCGCTAATGCCGCTCCGCTGCCGCCGGATGATCGGCTCTTTAATTCTTGTGGCCCCGCCCACCGAGGGCCTGATTGGTCAATGCTGGAGAGGGGTGCGAGCAGGACCAGGAAGTCCTCGGCTACACGTTAGCCGACTCGGGGGTCGCCTTATGACCACCCTCACCCTGTTAGCAGCTGTGGCAGGTGAGTAGCTGCTAATTCACGTCTGCCTACAGCGCCAGCAGAGGCACACCACACTCTCTCTGTTTGCGTTCACCTCGTCGTTGAGCTCTTAATAGCCAAAACACCAAGTTACTTAAAAAGATGGTCAGAGCCAGTCTTTGCTAAAATAAACCACAGGATAAGTACATTTTCTTGAGGATTCTTAAAGTTTATAGGTAAGTAGTTCCAGAATTGCAAAAATAGGTTAAAATAAAAGCGGTATAGGTAAACAGTCAAGGAGACACAACAACAAGGCTTTACCGTGGCTGCCTGAAGATCCGAAGGAAGCTCCAGACATTATCGACGAGAGGAGCAGGAGGATCCAGCAGGAACAGCTACTAGGCCTCCTGTGCTGGCGTGGCACATGAGACGAAGGATATGGCACGAGGCACTATCCTCCTCAAGAGAGCTTCTTTCAGTCCGAAGGTAAGCAGGAAAAAAGCCAATGGTAAGTTCTATCGTACCCTCTGGGGTTCTCAGGACTCCCAGAGGGGGTCAATAAATTGCCTGATCTCGTTCACTCACTTAGGGAGAGGCGAGCTGTCCGAGAGCACACCCATTGGTGCTCCGGGTCAGAGGACATAACCCGGATGACTTGTAACGTAACTCGGCCTCCTGGAGGCTGAGGGGGCGACAATGCCACCAGACTCCGTTTTGAGAGAGGTGATCCCTTTGTCTCAACCCACGAGGCTGAGACATAATGAATACCTCTGAGTTACACTGCAAAGGTCATAGGATGTGACCCTGTGACACCCCCTTCCCCCTCCACACCTCTCAACTGTAAAAGTAAGTCGCACACACTTGGTCTTTGTATTAGGAATAGTTTAAATCTTTTTATAGATACAAAAGACACACTACACGCTAGTCGCACAATTGCTGGTTTAAGCAGAACTCCACTGCCTGAGCCTAGGGAAGTCGACTCCTACCTGGGGAAAGGGTAGGGATCGACTTGGGAGACCCTAACACGCATTTCCAGCCCCAGGTCCAAGTTCTTAGGGAACTTGCCTGGGCTGAGGGACTGAGGGAAGGGAACGCTCTATATTAGCTAATGGTGGACAAAGGTGCACAAGCAGTTCCTTGTTACTCTCATTGCCCGAGACGCTCCTAACCATAACTTAGCGGGGAGTGGGGTGGCAAATGCAAGGGGACATCCTAAAGTTACCCTCCAGCCCTGAGAACTGGTCCTAACGAGTCAATCACAGGCTGGAAGCGCAGGGAGAAGGGACCGCTCTGTTAGCACTAGTTGGCGACATAGCTAAGACACCCAAGTCTCCTAGAAAAGGGATGGGAACCCTCCCAGGGACCACCCACCTTTATTCCCAGCACTCAGCGGTCACCTGAGACCCCCAAGGTGGGTTTCAGAACTCTGGTGCATAAACATGTGTCATTTTACGCATGCCAAGGTGGCCACCTGGCACCCTAATCGTGCCAAGTGGTTAACTGTGCGCTCTTACGCACGACTGGGGACACAAGTGCCCTGGTTGTGGTATAGTCGGTCGAAAGGGGTGAACTTGTCTCAGGGTCCTAAGGACCCTGAGAAAGTCAAAAAGACCCTCTCAGCTACTGGGGCAAAATCCATGCCCTCCGAGAGAGAGACACGCGCACACACATACTCTCCCCCTCCCTGTCTACCCCTTTCCCTCTCCTGTCCTCACTCCCTCTGTCGTCATGTCCCAACCTCATCCTCCCCGCTTCCCTCTTCCTCTCCCCTTCCCTCACCCTTCACCCCCCGGGATCCTCTTGATCCCAGAAAAGGTGAAAAAATTCAGACAAATCTAACTATATTGTCGTGACACTGACTACAGGATATTGAACCTCGTGACCAAAAGTGATGCCCACCCACTTCACAGGATTGATGATCTCTGGATAAAATGGGACCCTCCCACCATGGACTTGACAAAGGGCTAGTGCCAAGTGCATTTGACAGATAGTGCTAAGGAACGCTCTGCTTTCACCTGCCCAGAGGGACTATTCAAGTACAGGGTTATGCCGTTTGGTATGAAAGATGCCCCTGCCACCTTCCAACATTTAACAAACTCAGCCCTGAGAGGACTAGAGACTTTTGCCCAGGCTTACTTAGTTGACATTGCTATCGTCAGACAGGACTGGAACTCTCACCTCAAACACATTTCTGCTGTGATGACCAGACTCCAGGATTGTGGCCTCACAGTTAAGGTGCTTAAATGCCATATTGCACAAGGTGAAGTTGACTACATTGGACACTGTGTAGGCAAGGGTCACCTTGGAACCTGACAGGCTAAGGTGGAGGCCACCAAGCATGGCCCACCCTTTCCACACAGACAGGTTTTGGCCTTTCTGAGGACAGCAAGCTACTATCGTAGCTTTGTCCCTGCCTATTCCACCATTTCAGCTCCACTAACTGGGCTGCTAGTGAAAAAGGCCCCCAGAATGGTCATCTGGACCGAGGGCTACCAAAAATCCTTGAACGCCCTTGAAAATATCCTGTGTGATGAGCCAGTGCTCACCAGCCTTGACCCCTGCAAAACGTATTATGTTCAGATGGATGCGTCCAATGTGGGAATTTGTGTAGTCCTCAGTCAAAAGTGCGATGGCGATGGGGACTGACAAGTTGTGCACATTTCCAGGAGGTTACTCCCTAGAAAACAGAAGTGATCATTTGCTGAGAGGGAGGGTCTTGCGGTTGTTTGAGCACTTAAGAAACTCCAGCCATACTTGTATGGAGTTCCTTTCGTGGTCCAAACAGACACCACAACCCTCTGACCTTCTTGCATTCTCTGGGAGCTGTTTCAGGGAAGCTGTTTCATTGGCGTTTGGCTCTGCAAGATTACCAATTCAAGGTCCAGGAATAGATCTGGTGCCAAGAATGGTAATGCTGATGGATTGTCAAGATCACATTTGCAGACACTGGATAGAGGGAGCTGTATTTCGACTACTCCCTGTGCAGCCTCTCCAACTGTGGGGAGGTATCAGGTCAATTGTTTTTTGTGATCATGTACTTTGAATTTTTAGAGTTAGGCAGAGGGCATGTTTTTTTCCTCAGTAGTTGAGACGGTCTTTTTGACTGTCTCAGGTTCCTTACGACCCTGAGACTAGTTCATGCCTCTCGACCGTGCACTTTCCCATAACCGGGGCACTTCTCCCCAGTAGTGCGCAAAAGCACACAGTTGACCACTTGCCACCATTAGGGAGCCATGTGGCCACCTTTCATTTAAATTTCATTTTTATTCTTATATAGCATTACAAACAATTGTCTTAGTGCGTATAAAAAACATAGAAGAAATGAGAATATACAATACATAATAGGGAGTCAAGAAACAGAAAGATAGTCCAGTGGAGCCCTTAGACACCTCACGGGTCTCGACTGCCCCCTGGGTGGTGGGAATAAAGGTGGATGGTCCCTGGTAAGGTCCTCATCCTGTTTCTAGGAGATCAAGGGGTCCCCATCCCTTTTCTAAGAGACCTAGGTGTCTCAGCCCTGTTGTCAGCTAGTGCCAACAGAGCACTCCCTTCTTCTTGTACTCAAGCCTAAAGACTCTTTAGGACCACCGCTCAGGGCTGGAGAGTTACTTTAGGATGTCCCCCAGCGTGTCCCACCCCGCTCCCTGCTAAGTTAAGCATAGGAGAGGCTCAGGCAATGAAGGTAGCAGGGAACCGCTTATGCGCCTTTGCGCTCTATTGCTAATATAGAGTGTTCCCTGTGTCTCAGCCCAGGCACAGTCCCTAAGAACTTGGACTGGGGCTGAAATTGCGCTTTAGGGTCGTCCCTGTCGACTCATATCTTTTCCCAGGGTAGAAGTCGACACCCCTTAGCTGAGGCAGTGTTTCTGGTAGAACTGGCGATTGCGCGACTCGTAGTGTCTTTTGTGTCTATGAAAAGTTTCAAACTCTTCATAGCACAAAGGCTGAGTCTGTGCAATTGACTTTTACAGTCGGGGTAAGGAGGGAGCACTGGGTCACTTCCTGGGCCTTGTGCTATGTAACTCCGAGGTATCCATTTTGTCTTAGCCTAGTGGCTTGGAACAAAAGAGATTACCTCACCAAATTGAGTCTGTAGGCAGTCCCACCCCTCAGCCTTCCAGGTGGGTCGAGTTGTAGGTCACCAGGGTCCCTCTGACCTGGAGTTCCAATGGGTGCGCTCTCGGACAGCTCTCCCCTCCCCAAGTGAGTCGACGAGATCAAGCAGTTTCTTGACCTGCTCTACGATTCCTAAGGACCCCAGAGGGGTACAATACATTCTACCCTTGCGTTTTCTCGCCCTATCTCTTCTTACCTTTGGACGACATGGAGCTCTCTTTTGAGGAGGGTAGTGCCTCATGCAGGATCCAGTGTCCCTTGAGGCCTAGTAGCTGTTCCTGGATCCTCTTGTCCCTCACGTCAATCGTGTCTGGAGCTGGTGCTTCTTTGGGATTTTCAGCCAGTTACAGTAATGCCTTGTTGCGTTTCCTTGACTGCTCCAACTACTTACCTATACTGCTGTATTTTTACCTATTTTTGCAACTGGAACTACTTACCTCTGAACTCTAAGAATCCTAAAGAAAACGTACTTATCCAGTTTCCTGAAGTTCTATCTGTATATAAGAATGGTTTGCACGATTAGCTCTGACCATCTTTTTAAGTACTTTTGGTGTTTTGGCTATTAAGAGCTCAACGGTCCCTGTTAATCTAGTGGGGTTATCCTAGTGGCGACTGCAGTGTAGAGCCCTGTCTCTGAACTTCCTCATGTTTTGTGATTGTGCGGAGGTCAAAACCTCTACCATCCTGCCTTTTGTCACAATGCAAGTTAACATATATTGTTCTAGTGTAACACAATGTAGTTTTCGTTTATTTCATGATACAAGAACTGCATAAATACATTTTAAACTAATTCTAATTTTGAGCGTTATTTGCTAATGTATTTCCAACTGTATGCAGTTATTGATAATGAGCTGTTGCTTAGTATTTTTCTGTGGAATGTTTCAGCTCAACCAAGCGAGAGATGACCTTGTGAAGGTAAAGAATAATTTTGAAGAGCAACTACGGCAAGCAGATTCCGCTGTGGTCGATGGAGTTTCAATTCCACAGGTATTTAAGTAAACGAGTACTCAGAAATTCTATTTTCTTATTACTTTAAATACACAGATCCTCAAAAGTACTAATAGAATTAGAGTTACTGTTTCCTTCTTGTGTTCTTATTCACCTACTTCTATAAATCTCCTTACGTGCATTTCTAAGTTTTAAACAGAAACCTTTCATTATACATTACTTGACAGAAAATGAGGCATTTTCCGGGATTTTGTGTGATTGAAACATTTTGCTTGTACGTGTTACTTTTATTTCATTCTTACGTGCGCTTGCGCCCACACACACATTACAAACACGTTGTCTAACCAAAAAGACATTTTAGTTCTGCAAGAAAAATGAAACGAATATTTAAAAAGTAAAAACACTGAAACCCCAAAAAACAAAGCCCCAAAAAACATGCAACCGCCAAAAGAAAGAACATTTAAGAAACACACAGTTGATTTAAAATAATAGGAATCCCATCCAAGGCATTCTAAACCCCCAAACTATGGAAACCTAAGCAACATTAGGTTTAAAAAATTGCTTTCAGGAAAATCAAATATAATTTACTTAATATTACAAAATGCACCTAAAAATATCTAATATAATAATTGTAAGTGACCAATTTACACACCGTGCTAAAGGTGTAAATTGCAGATTTATTTTTCCCACCGTTTATTTACAATAAATGGACTTTGCTTGTTTTGTGTTTTATTTTAAAAATGTTTTGGGATTTGGGATTCAGTCGAAGGTTAATTTATTTATGTTTATAAGGTTGGAGAAATTACAATGTACACTTTATGCTGTGTGCTGGGAGTTTATTTTCTTTAGACAGTGAAATTGTATAATAGTAATTAGAATAGACTAAGTAAATTCTAATTGTATCTTGTTCATCCATTTCAATTTCTGTAATCTAACAATGTCTCCATTATACCAAACAATTTTGTCATTGCATCACATAATTTAGACTCCTCTTGTTTAGTTTAAAAATGTGCCTCGGTGTAATTGACCACTTTATTCATTGCCTTCAAAAGCATTGCCACATGGCACTTGTGCGGGCCTGTCACTCCTGCTGTTCCATTAAAAAAAAAAAAATGTTTAATAGCGATAAAATAGGGAGGCGGTGTAAATGATAGTATACAAGTACTGAATTTTCTATAGGCAATTGGATCCCCTGATGTTCGGGAGCATGTCTGTTTAGGAGCACACCCTTTGCCACCCCATTGTTCATCTAAAATCAAAGAGTTTAGGATTTTTCGTGCCTCCCCTACTCAGTCTAATAAAGCCTCCTATCTTGAAACGGCCAAACTATACAGAGCCGCAATCATCTCTGCTAAGAAGGAATTATATGGCCATCGCATTGACACTGCCAAGTCTAATTCTAAGGAGCTTTTTAGGATACTCCGTGAGTTAGTCACCTGACGTTGGCCCAGAGGAATCTATCATTAAAGACTCTGCATGGTGCGAATACATACAAACTGCACTTTTCGACAAAATTAAATCCCTCAAAACTAAAATTGAGCAACGGAAACTGATCATGAAACCTGTTCTGCCCATGCACTCTCCACACATTCAGGCCTCCCCCAGCTTCTCCTTTGCTCCAGTTTCCGAAGCTGAGGTCACAGCTATTATAAACTCCCTCAAGCCCACCTCATGTCAGGGTGATGTTTGTCCCTCCCTTGTGGTCAAGGAATGTGTTCCCCTCTTAGTCACTACAATAACCAAGTTTATCAACTCTTCTTTTGAGTCCTCCTCCATTCCCGCTGAGATTAAACATGCCTGGATCACTACGCTCTTAAAGAAATCCACTCTTGATCCCGGCATTGCCACCAACTACAGACCGATCACCAACGTGCCATTTCTTCTTAAGATCATTGACCGAGTTGCCTACTTACAGATACAGGCCTACCTTGAGGCCTTTCATCTTTTCGGTAGTAGGCAATCGGGTTTTAGGGCAGCCCATAGCACCGAGACAGCATTGATTGATCTTAAGGCTACTCTTCTCAAGAACATGGATCAGGGGAAGGTCTCACTACTCATGCTATTGGACCTCTCCGCGGCCTTTGATCTCGTTGACTTTAATACTCTTGTCAATCGTCTCATCTACACTGCCAACTTCTCGCAGAAGGCCGCGGAGTGGGTCCGTTCCTTCCTTTCAGGACGCTCAGCTAGGGTCTTTGCTGAGTCAGCCTCTGCTACTCCGGTGCAACTATCGTGTGGGGTCCCGCAGGGTTCATGCCTCTCTCCTACTTTGTATAACATCTTCACAAAGCCATTATTCGATCTTTTGGATGAGAGGGGCATACCCTATACGAACTACGCTGACGATACGCAGTTCGTCTTGACTCTCACTGGCAACTACACAATTGATGCTGATTACATAAACCAAGTGTACTCTCTGGTTCAAGGCTGGATGGCTCATAACGGTCTGGCCTTAAATGATGCCAAGACCGAGCTTCTGATTGTTGGCACCGCTCAGCGTCTTATAAAGCTCCCACGTGACTATAAAGGTTTCACTATTGCAGGTTGCTACATCCTTGTGGCCTCGAAAGTCAAGGCTCTTGGAGTATACTTTGACTCCACCTTGTCTATGAAGGCCCAATCTAATTTTGTTGTCTCCTCCTCCTCTTACTACCTTAAGTTGCTCCGTCAACTTAGCCCTTTTCTTTCCACGGAAAATCGATCCCATATAGCGCGGGCTATAATTAGCGCTAAAGTTGATTACTGTAGCAGTTTGCTACAGAACACTGCCCAGTCTGTGATTTCCAAACTCCAGACGGTGCAGAATAGCGCTGTCCGGGTAGTGAATGGGCTTTGTCGCAGGGACCACGTGTCCGAGGCCCGTCGTAATCTACACTGGCTACCGGTTAAGGAACGAGTTGCCTTCCGTACCTTAACTCTGGTATACAAGTGCCTTTTCTGCAACGCACCTGCCTATCTTAAGTCTCGGCTTAATCACAAGATCAGTTCTCGGCCCCTCAGGTCTGACTCCGAGTCTCCTGGCCATTCCCCGCCTTAAGCTAGCCACTGCGGGAGATGGGTCCTTCGATTCAACTGCCCCTCGTCTGTGGAACGCTCTGCCCCCTAACATCCAAAGTGCTCCATCCCTTGCTGTTTTCAAGGCACTACTGAAGACGCATCTCTTCTCTTAGAATTTCTCTCTTTGTCCCTTCCTCATTTTTCTTCTATGCGCCTGTCTGCCTATGGGCCTCGGCGCTCTATAAATTATTAAACATAAACATAAACATCTTATATAATCTGTATTGCCATGGATTTTTTTCTATTGCCAGACTCATGATCTCTAAAGAAAGCCCAAATCTCCCAAAATGGAGTCTGGGGGTGATGCCACCCCTCATCTCTTGAGAGGGTCGAGTTACAGGTCATCAGGGTCCTGCCCTCTGACCTGGAGCACCAATAGGTGTGCTATTGGGCAGCTGCCCATTCCCCAAGTGAGTGAACGAGATTATGAAGTTTGGATTACAATAGAACTTACCCTGGGCTTTCTTCCTTCTTTTCTTTTTTTTTTCGACTGAGAAGAGCTTTTTTGAGGGGAATAATGCTTCATGCCAGATTTCCTGTGTCCTGTGCCATGTGCTGTGATGGATGGGCCAGTTAGTAGCGAAAACTGCCTTCGCACAATCACAAAAACCACTTGACTGTTCAGCGCCCAGGCCCCACATTTCAGATTGCACTAGGATAACTACACACGTTAAATAGGATTGTTCAGCATTTTTTCGTCTAAGCACACCAAGTGCTGCCAAAAGAAGAATGGCTGGAGCCAATATTGCAAAAATAAAGCCACTCTTTTATTTACAGACACAGGAAATGCAGAAGATCAGGAAAAGTATGTTTTCTTAGAGTCTCTCAAAAGTCTTTGGGTAAGTAGGTTCCAATAATTTCATTCATTCATTCATTCATTCATTTATATTGTGCCGCAGCTGTCCGCAGACTTCGTGGCGCATGACCACCCTCATACAATAACATGTACGACAGAAGCACCAATGACCGACAAAAAGAAGAAAAAAATAAATAAAAAGCTGCTGCACAATTAATTAACTTGTATCTAAAAAGTGCCTTCGCAGGGCTCTCTTGAACCCAAAAAAGAGCTTGTGGTCCTGATCTGCACAAGAAGTACATTCCACCATCGGGGGCCGAGTCTGGACAGAGCAATGCCCAGGCCACGTTGCTTCCGATGAGGGAGGACCATTGCTTGTGCCTGTAGATGAGTTCTTCTTGAACGCCCCTACACCCAATGAAACCTCTTCCTTAGATGGACAGGGCCAAGCTGATGCAGAGCTCGCCACATAATGGCAAGCCCTCTGACCTTGATCTGGTCCCTCAGGCGTAGCCATCTCAGTGCTTATCTTGCATTAGAAATCCTAGAGAGGCCAGATACCATTCTTATGGCGCGATTCTGCACCCTCTGCAGAACATTGTTAGGCCTGGTCGTGCGCGTGACGATAGTCCGCTGCCCCCCAACGTCTAGTCACCCCCCTTTCGCTTGACACACAAGAGGGGATGACCCAACGCCCGGCAGCAGCAGTGAGACACTTCAGGGGGATGTGGTAGTTATCCCTGGAGAGAAGGAGACAAAAGAGGAAAAAAGGGTTAGTACCCCTTTAAGAGTCTCCTTCCTCCAGCACAAAGCAGAACCCCCTGATTCTGAACCAATTCCCCACTCACCTATCTCTTCGAAGTGCCTGGCCTTGAACCTAGGACTGCTGTCCACAAACTCTCCCCTAAGGGAGAGGACAGGAACACAAGACACAGGACAACACAGAAACAAACAAAGCCCAAAAGTGCAGCTTGCCCAGCGCCCCACAGCGCCGGTTGTGGTTTTGCAGATTTGGTGCAAGCCCAGCAGAGCTTTGCCACACAAGGATACAGCAGGAGGGGGTACCTCCAGCGTCTGCAACGAACACTTGTAAGCACACAAAGTGTTCAGACACTGTCCTGGCTCCAAAGTGGCGCTTAAATAGGAGCGCCACTATAGCCGATCACCTACTAGGGAACCTCCCACTTGGCCAAACCAGGAATTTGGGAACAGACCAGTCCCCAGGCATGGGATACATGCCTGGGTTGTCCCAACTTCCTGTTTGGAGAGGATATAAGGGGGAGGTTACAAGGGCTCTGTAACCTCCCCTCAAGCACCGAACAAACCAACAAGTAAGTTTAGCACTGCAGCGCTGCCATGCAACACTTTTATTAAAAAAGCGCCACTGCGCTGGCGTTTTCGCCAGCGCTTCCCTCATGTTGTTGTTTCTTCCCCTTGGGTTCCCCCATGGGCAGAGGGGGCGTCTGGGGCGATAAGCGCCCCCCTCCTCGACGACAGGGGGCGACAGCACCCCCTGCCGGCCGGGGATGCAAAGGGCACCGTAACAGAGTTACCCCTCCACAACACCCCCGACCGACTTGCCCGGACCTGAGCCCGTTGACGTGTGGGACGATTCGACCCTGGTTACAGAAGAGAAACATGGAAAACCGAGTGAATCCTCAGGTCCTGGGGAAGATCCAACTTCATGGCCACTTCAGATATTTTCTGAAGCACTGCAAACGGACCTATATGCCGGGGTTTGAACTTAGGACTCCC
>JAVSBX010983105.1:0-15777 GCA_033119125.1 Desmognathus anicetus
AGGACAACTTTCTGGAGCATGGGAAGGGGAGGGAACGCATACCCGAACAGGTGATCCCACGGGATGAGGAAGGCATCTCCCAGAGATTCCTTCCCGCTCCCCATCCACGATGCGTAGCTGGGGCCCTTTTGGTTCGACTGAGTGGCAAATAGGTCGACCCGAGGGTGACCCAGTTGTTGAAAAATCCAATCTTCCAGTCATGCGCCACAGAGGTCCTGAGGCTCAGTCTGTCTGCTGTCACATTCTGCACACCTGGTATGTGAGCAGCAAGCAGGTGAATACAATTTTGCCTCGCCCACTCCCAGATAGAAATTGCCAACATGCAAAGAGACGTGGAGCGGGTAACTCCCTGATTGTTCAAGTAGTGCATCGCTGTGGTATTGTCCGTATACACCAGAACTGTCTTGCCCTCTACGGAGGGGAAGAAGGCTTTCAAGGCCAGCAAGACAGTCTTCAGCTCCTGGATTTTTATGTGTTCCAACCTGTCCTGGGTGGACCACAGGCCATGGATCTGCAATGGACTCATGGTCGCCCCCCAGCCAAAGTCCGAGGAGTCCATTGTCATGGCACAGTTTGGGTCCAGGCCGTGGAACGGGGCTCCCTGTAGGAGGTTTGCTTCCTGCGACCATCAAAGGAGATCTTGGTGGAGGGCCTCCGGTACAGGTACCAGGTGTGACTGGGGCATGGTCTCTTGGTCCCACTGCAAGGCAAGTTGCAGATGCAGCCTGAACAATAACAAAGCAGGCTTTCCCTGGGGTGCCTGAGCCGATTACTGGGAATCGGAATAACCAATAACAATAGAACCGGCTATCTTGTTTTTTAACAGCGTCTAATGCTGAGAAAGAGACACAGAAGTAAAAGTCCACAGCGTTACATGAGTAGTCATGTAAGGAAATATTTATTCAGTGTGGGAGATTGTTACTTCACAATTAATCCCAACGGTCAATAACAAAGAAAGAAACACAGCCTAAAAGAAAAACAAATGTGAACACAGCTTGGAGATAATCACAAGCTAAATTTCAAACACAGGGGACCAGATAAGAGTATCAACACTGTTAACCCGGCCAGGGCCGCCGCTGCCCTCACCGGTTTAACAGTGCACTACGAGCACCCAGCAGGAGCAATCGTTCTACCTATGCGGCGGAATTTACATTCTGGCCAGTTCTCACCAAGCACCTGCTGGCCATCTTCACAGCCACCCTTATGCCTCCAGCAGTTAGTGCTGCTACACTTAGGCCTAGTCCTGCTTGGTCCTGAGGAAGGCGGTTTATAAGAAATTTTCCGCCGAAACATGTCGACATTTCGACCAGTCAACAATGATTTGCCTGTACCATATGACCAAACAATACATGTAATTGCCTGATGCGTGTGAATATGCACAAGCGGTTTTTGTCTGTTGGTACTCTTATCTGGTCCCCCGTGTTTGAAATTTAGCTTGTGATTATCTCCAAGCTGTGTTCACATTTGTTTTTCTTTTAGGCTGTGTTTCTTTCTTTGTTATTGACCGTTGGGATTAATTGTGAAGTAACAATCTCCCACACTGAATAAATATTTCCTTACATGACTACTCATGTAACGCTGTGGAATTTTACTTCTGTGTCTCTTTCTCAGCATTAGACGCTGTTAAAAAACAAGATAGCCGGTTCTATTGTTATTGTTTATGCAGTTGCAGCCTGCGCATGTGGAGCCGGGCAAAAGGAACCAATAGGATGCAGGATGCAATGTGTCCCAGCAGCCTCTGGAACCACAGAGCTGGCAAGGCCGGGCTCCTCAGAAAAAGCTGGCAAATCTCTCTGATTTTCAGCACTCTTTCCGTGGGAGGGAAGACTTTCCGCTGCCATGTATCCCAGATTGCACCCAGGAAGTGCAGTGACTGGACAGGACACAGCGTGGACTTCTTCTCATTGACCGAGATGCCCAGGTCCAGCAACAGCCTCAGTAGCTTGGCCAAGCCCTGCTGGACCTTGGCCAGGGACGAAGCTCGCAGGAGCCACAACCTTGCAGAAGGTGCGGGGAGCTATGCTGAGTCCGAAAGGGAGGACAAAAAATTGGCAGTGAGCCTCCCTGGCCACAAAATGAAGGTACCGTCGATGTGGCGGCCAGATCTGAATGTCGAAATATGCGTCCTTCAGATCCACAGCACAGAGCCAGTCCTCCACTTGCAGAGCAGATAGGATATGCGCCAGTGTGACCATTTTGAAGGATTCTGGAGGCAGGCAGAGATTGAACTTGCGGAGATCCAAAATCGTGTGGAGGCCAGCTCCGTCTTTTTTCTGAACTGCAAAGAAGTGGGAGTAAAACCCATGGCCTTCCTCAGTCACTGGGACAGGCTCTATGGCCTGCAAATCCAGAAGCTTCTGGATTTCTCCACGAAGCTCATGGGTCAGTAACCAGTGATGCGGCAATGCAGAAGGAGGTGACGGTGGAAGGGGAAGATGGTACCCCAAACCAACCACTGACAGGGCCCACGGATCTGATGTACTCGCCCGCCAGGCTGGGACATGGAGGGAGACCCTCCCCCCAACCGGGGTCCTGAGTGGATCGTCAGCCCCTCAGTCCTTCTTGGTAGCGTCAGAAGATCGAGGGGTGTGGGAAGAGCTGCCTTTTCCCTGCTTTTTCTGCAAAGGGCCCCTGTCATCGTGGCCCTTCTGGCATTTAAGAAATCCTCCGAACCCAGGGCTATCTGAGGAGCCTCACTACTGCTTGCTCCCTCTGGGTGACGGTGAGCTGTCCGAATGAGGGGCCAGTTTGGAGATAGGTGTGAGAGACTTCGCTGTCTTAGCACCTGTCATACACTTTTCCAACAGGGCATCCGTACCTGGGGCAAAAAGTTCCAGACCATCAAAAGTAAGGTCAAGAACCTTGTCTTGTGCATCTTGTTGCAAAGAGGTGGCTCTCAGCCATGCCTGGCGACGGAGATCCAACCCAATGCACATGGCTCGAACCACGGTGTCCGACTGGAACACCGCCAAGTTAAGTTGTAGGTCTGACACACGGAGGGTGTCATTAATGCCCTCAAGGAAATCAGGACGCAGGTCCTCTGGAATTAACTCTGCAAACTAGTCTAGTCCCTCCCAAAGACAGTGATTGGCAGCCGCCAAAATGGCATCCGCGTTTGCTTTGCGCAGGTGCAGGCTGTCATTGGCGTAGATTTTCTTCCAGAAGGAATCCAGCAACTTCTCATCCTTCCCAGGGGTAGTGGCAAAAGAAGCTGCAGGTGATTTCATCACCGCCGCCACAATGAAGGATTGCGCCGGGGGCTGTGAAAAGAGACATAAGATCTCCGAAGGGAACAAGCGGTGCAGCACGTCAATGCGTTTGTGCACCGGGGCACACGAATGTGGCTTCTCCCAAGTCTCACGCGCATTCTTAATAACGTCAGGCTGTATCATTATGCGGAAAAGTAGGTGAGCAGCTCTCACAGAGGGGCGACCCCCCTGCTCCTCGTTGTCATCAGTGTCAGGATCACCTCCCTGGAGGGCAATGGTGGGTGGGGTAAGGACGTGAGGAAGGGGGCCAGTAGGAAGTGGCGGCCAGATCCGTGGCAGCCCAGCATGCTCAGCTGGGGGGGCAGCACAGGACCCCTCCCAGGGGGATCTAAACCAGTAATGCCCAGTCCTGAGGGCCCCCTCACCCCTACCAGCACCACTAGGGCCAGGGGGTGGGGGGAAGGGCTACCTGGCAGGAACCCAGGAAGAGTCTCCCTCATGACGTCCACCATGTAGATTCTCATTGTCTGGGACGTGAGAAGCTTCGTGAATGTGCTTAACAGCTCAGTTTTCAGGGTCAGAGAGGGCTCAAACCTACAAGTGTGTCTCCGAATGACGAATAGAAAAGTCCTCGTAGGCCTCGTAAAACACGCGGGGCTGGGACTGCTCCCGAACTTGGGGTGCATCGTCGGTGAATGTGGACACATGGTGCCACTCTCAGGATGGATGGGTGGTGCTAAGGCCGGAAAACACGTGCAGCTGCACGTTGCGTGGGCCCAAGGCGGAAAGCGTCAGCTCTGATATCGCTGCCGCCTCCATCTGGACCTGGGTCATCGAGGATGCTGATATGGACAGAGCTGCTCCTCTACACAGAGGGGCGAACCCACTAGGAGGTAGAACGCCGCTGCCCTTGGCCCTCTCAGAACCAGCAGCATCCCTGTCCATTCTGTAAAGGATCTGGTGGACCGGTGGAAAAAGCCCCTCGGGACCGCATTCACTATGGTGGGGCGAGGGACCTCGGTGCAGAAAACCACACCAGTGTTTGGGGATTCGGGCCCTTGGCAAAGTTTTTTTTATTTTTTTTTTATTTAGTAGGTTTTTCTATAGCGGTCTCGCCGTGCTTTGGGCCACTTTACAAGGTCAAAATCAACACAAAAATACAGTTACTTTGGGGAAGGAAACAATAAGAGGGAGAATAAACGTTAAAAACAGGGGGTAAACGGAGGTCTAGCTTGGAGGAAGGAGGCTGAACAGCAGTTCCAGGGATTATGAAAGGATTCTAGGTGCGTAGCCAGTACCTGCTGCCAGGTCGAGGATCTTTGCATTTTGAGCACATAGCAGGTGGGCCCGATTGTTCCTCAGAGGCAGAGGGGGGGGAGAGAGTCCGGTGACAGTTCGGATCCGGGTGGGTCCAGCGGCCGTCTGAGGAGCAGCGACTGGGGGAAAAATGGCGATGGTGAGCATGGAGGGGTGATTGGTCAAAGTCTGCTCCTGTATCTGAGATCCCGCCGAGGGAAGACTGGTCGTGGCCTGCTCCTGTACCTGGGCACTGGGCGTGGGCTGGAGAGGATGCATGGAGGTCTCCTTTTGGTGTAAAAGGTACTTCTTCAACTGTGAGGAGAACAGCTGCCAGGAAGACATGGCCCGCAGCTGGGGGGGAAGGGCGTTTCACAATTTCCCACCGGCACACGCTACAGTTTTGCCTCTTTTCCACGTTAAACGGAACTTGGGGATAGCTAGCAGGTTCTGGTTGATGGTCCGCCGGTTCCTGTGCGCATGGGGTGGGTGGATCCAGTGGTGCGTATAACTGGGGCCGCGTTTGTTCCTGGCTTTCCAGATCAGAGAACAGTTCCGGAGGGCTATCTGGTTTTGGATGGTGAGCCAGCCCAGTTGATGACGCCAAGGGCTCAGGTGGGACCGCCGGTCCAGAGAAAAGATAAGCCAAATGGCCCGGTTTTGGACCTCCTGGACAGAGTGGAGGGTTATTTATTTATTTATTTATTTTAACGGTTTTCTTGAGCGGTTCGTGCCGTGGCTTTGAATCGCTATACTGTTTAACAAACAACACATCATTACAGCATCACAACCAATAGAAACCCAATAAAAAACACATCTATCGTAGTAACAAATTAAAAACATATAGTGCCAAGCACTATATTGACGGTGGGAGATTCCGAAGCACCCTCTGACTCAAAGTCGGGTGAGGCGACCAACCTCGGGAGAACCTCAGAAAAGGGCTGCAGCCCTTTCGTGCGAGCACCGGTAGACTCGACACCTTTCCTGGGTGTAGGCCGCACAGGGCCCTGGACCTCCTGGTCGGGGTCAGTGCAAGACCGAGAGGCCTCTCCAGGAAGTTTCCAGCTCTCTCCTCGAACGCGATGCCGCTTCAGGACCTCCTGGAACTCCAGCAGAGGCAAAGAGCCGAAGAGCTGCTTTCACTGCTGCAAATGGGACTGAAGTGTGCGGGTGGAGAGCTTGTGGCAGTGCCAGCAATCTTGGAGCCAGCGCTGAGGCCCCATGCACTTAAGGCAGAGTGTGTGGTGGTCAGACCTACTGAAGGAATGTCGACACAACCCAGACGGCATCTGACTGTCACACGTAGGCAGGCTTACCTCTGTTTCCAGGTGTTGCTGAAGTGTATGCGAAGAGCCGCCCACTGCAATCCATACCACGAATTACAGTTGGCAGCAAAACGTTAATCTCTGGGAAAAACCTATGAAAGGAGAAAAAACCCAGAGTGGTGCAAGTGTGCCCAGTAAAGGATACAACTTGTGAAAACAGGGAGTACTAGAGGACTGCAACCTAAGGAGCTAGCCAAACAGGGAGATAAACTAACACTCAAGGTAGGGCTGCGTAAACAGGAACCTAAGGGTAGCTGTACTAGACTGTCCTAGTAAGAATGTGCATATAAAACACACTTACACCAATCCAACCTATGAGATGTAAGTGGTTGGAGTTCAAGACACAAAGGACGTAACTAGGAATTACACACGGCGTTTCCTGTGTTTGTTTCTGAACGTACTGAAAGCGTAAATGGCAAGCCCGCACAGATGAGAGGTGCTGACACTCAATAAGAGCTTTAACAAGACACTGGTGAGGTGCCTAGAGCGGGCAACGTTACGAGTGAGCTGGAAAATACTCATACTGTTTTTAGTTAAGAAACAACACAACGTTAAATGCAGAGAACGAGACGCACGCCTAATGTCTAACTTTCCCAGAGAACCACAGAATGTGACTGGTATGTTCTGGAAACGTAGAAAGATAACCCGCGTCCAGGAGGGAGGACGCCGTCGCATAAACCGCTAGGAATAGTAAATGCCAGACCTGAAGGCAATACTCACGAAAACGCCAAAGAGGAAAACACGCCATGAAGTTTGGGAAAAGCAAGCAACTGGAATTCGGGACTAGAAGGAACAGAACAAAGAGAACACAAAGCCAAAGGGAATCGAGGGAACCACAAGGGAAGGTCGAAGAGGCGAGAGCAAGGTAGGAAGTCTAACCAGCTCATTAATACGCGCCAGTAGACTGTTACGAAAAAGGCTAAGTAACTTTCGAGTGGACGTGCCTGTGTTGTGATTGGCCCGAAGGTGCGTGCTGCTGACTGGTCGGGGCGCGGCTGTGGTTTGTTGCAAATGAGGCGGCCATTGCACAGTGGGGCTGAGAGCATATCGAGGCCACTCTGTAAGTGCCCAACGCTCGCGAACGACGTCGGAGGACGACACTGACGGGTCGAAGACCGAGATGAGAGAAAACCTTCAAGAAGATTAATGAAAAATGTAGCTATGACGCAGCAAAAAGAAGCCACGAGGCAAGACACTTCCAGGTCAACAGGCACGGAGAAAAGGACTGAGGTGAGAGGAACGGGAGGCGTATCAGGGGAGAAGCCAGGGATATGGCTGGGGCCGTGCAGAGCCTTCTAGACACCTCGGCTCGCACAGCGCCGAGTTCTCTATTGTGGCTTTGGCAAGCATGTTCCGGGCCGGCACGGGGGTGCGCTGGACAGCCCATGCTAGGGGAAAAGGGTACGGGACGTAAGGGAACCAGGAGCGATACATATAGTATAATGCTTCATACCTACGTCATGGGGTAATTATAGGCACACACACTACCAACATTGGAATGCATATCAAGTATCACCCTCTCACGCCTATGGAATAGCGGACACAAAAGTCACTCCAATATGGCTGCCTGCTTGCCTGCTATAGAATAGCACACCTGAAACCGGCTGCCATTTTGCACATGTGCATATGCCATAAGTCGTTGGGCTTTCTGACACAGGAGCCTGCTCCGACCCATGACGTGGGATACAGCATAATGCTTCACACACACATCATTGGGTAATTATAATCTCTATATCCATTGGGCAGGGAGCAAATGCGAGTATCGATTGACACATGCATCGAAAAGCCCACACACAATTTACATATGCAGAGTCTTGGAAGGGGGACTTTTAGGACAAATGAACTCTGCGCCTGCATGTCTGCCCACCAGAAGTTAGGTGGGGCTTACAATAGCGTGATTATCATATATGAGGGTTACATTGCGGGTTTAAAAAGGGGGGCCCCATTGCAAGAATCGAATAACAGGGCATTTGCATTGTTGTCCCTGCTGTACACCCCCCCTCTAATTTCACCTGTTTATGTCCCCCTGAATGTCCCATTTTCATGTCCCCCGATAGAGTGCTAATTCCTGACCCTGTATAATTTTCCCAAATATTTGTTTACCGTCTGCGCATGTCTGCGATCACTGCAACCTGCCCCGCTAACCCTGCCAGTGCGCCCAGTCGCCTGCACCTCAGTTCCCCCACTACCACTTCTGCCCTGCTCTGCGTCCGCCTGTTTCTGCCCTGTGAAGCTTCCCCCTCGACACCTCCTTCCACGAGCTAGCAGCTCCTAGCGCCCTCCTTTCTCTGACCCCTCCCTCGTCTTTTGATTGGTCTATGTGTCCATGATGTCATATGTGTACACCCCCCTTTGTGTTGGCCCCTCCCCTCTAACCCTTAATACTGCCTGGCTCCCAGAGCCTCTTTTGAACTTCCTGTCCCGTCCTGACCAGGCCTACTGAGGGTCCTGCCTGCTCCCCATCACCTTTCTGAACATGCTGGGTGATACAGCCTACAAGACCTGAGGAGCTGCACTGGTAAGACCCCTCTACCTCCCCTGACACCCCCTCACTGCCCCAGCCTGCGCTCCACTCCCTTTCCCTTCCTTTCTCCCCCACCCCTCTGGCAGGCCTCTCCCACTCCCTACCACTCTCTTCACGCTCCCTCCCACTCTCGCCCTCTCTCTCTCACCCTCACCCACTCTCTCACTCCCCCACTGTCTCCCCAGTCTCCCCCACTCCCCCACTCCCATCCTCTTTCCCCTCGGTCTTTCTCACTCTCCCCCACTCCTCTGCCTGCTCCTCCACTCTACTCCTCACCTTCTCCCTCTGTCTCTGTTCCTTTTGCCGCTCCCCGCGCTGCCCCTAGGTGTCTTGGCACCTGCACTGCGCCCCAGACCCTTTAATATTAATTTAAAGTAATTTAGATAATTATAAAACCTTATTTTCTTAAGTCCCGCCCCTAATTTAATATAACTCAATTTAATTTCTAAATTACATAATTAAGCCCCCATTAAGTCCCCATTATTACCCTATACCTCCTTAAACCCATTAATTTCATAAACATAATAAAAGTAAATCTTACCTGCAATCCCAGCACATAGTCTTTCCTCCGTCTCTACTGCCGGTGGCCATCTTGGATTGGTCATTTGGCCGTCAGCAGAGAGAGAGGAAATATGCAGATGCCCCGGCTCCTGCATGACACGTGGCCAGGGCACCGGGGGAGTCCGCCTAGCAGATCCAACGGTGACCGGGCATCCAAAAGGCAGCAACCAGGTGAGTCGGCGCAGGCCAGAGGCCCATGCGCCCTGGCCCCGCACAACCACGTGGCGCGACCCCGTCAGTCTGGGTGCCGGCCCTTACGGCAACCGGCAGCCATCCGCGGGGCGAAGACCCATGTGCTTTGCCCCACGGATCCCCTTCCCTCCCTCCACATTTTTTTAGTAGGTGGGCCAGCGGCTCATGCCGCCGGCGAGCGTGACCCCGCAACAGGGTCGCACACCATGGGGACCTGGCACCCAACCCCCACCCGGGATTTGTATTTCGGGGGCCGGAGGCCCACGCCTCTGGCCCCTCCCTCTCCCCTTCTCGGGGAGGGGGGCCACCTATAAGGGACCCGCCCTCCTGGCAACTGGGAGCAATTTCGGGGGCCGGAGGCCCATGCCTCCGGCCCCGTGGCCCCAGTAGGGGGGTCGCACTTCACACCCGTGTGCTGCGGGCATAGCCCACCGCACACAGATAATACGCCTGGGCGTGCACCAACCCAGTACCCAGTAAGCTAGCATGGGGCAAAGCCCCACGCAGTTAGCGCAGTGCACACGCTCCCCCCTCCCATTTCAGCATCCCAGTGCCCTCATCCCTTCTTTTGTTTCCTTTCTTTTCTTTTCTCGCTTTCTTTTCTCTTTACAATACAATACAATACAATAAATGGTTTAATGTGCGGCTCGCCCTTGGGCCTCAGCGCACAAACCTGTGGCGCCATAACCAAATCATAGTTAAAAGCAGTCAGTAACGAGGAAACAGCATGTCAGTGACGGATGTGTGATTCAAGTAACTCTGTCAAACAGGAAGGACTTGAGTCCCTTCTTAAATGCATGTAATTCACTAGAAAGCTTCAAGGAGGATGGAAGAGCGTTCCAGTGATTCGCAGCCTGATTGGCAAAGGTACGCCCGCCAAAGGTGGCCAAGGCGTACTTTGGGGGATTCAATCTAACAATGCCTTCAGATCTCAGCGTGCGTGAAGGGATATGGCGAGAAAGAGAATCGCACAAGTAGCTAGGAGCTTTCTTCTGCAAGCATTTATGCGTTAGGGAGCAGACTTTGTGCGAAATTCTAGAGCTGACCGGTAACCAGTGCAGTTCACGACGAGCAGCAGAAACGTGTTCGCATCTGCCCACCCCAGACACAGCTCTAACAACATTATTTTGAGTGACTTGCAGGGAGTGCATCACCTTTTTGTCAATGCTCGCGAACAGACTGTTGCAGTAGTCGACACGGGCATTAATGAGAGCACCAGCCACCTTTGTTAGATTATCTTTAGATAAGTAGCTCTTTATTTGATATATAAGTCTGGTGGAATAAGCACAAGCTGATCTCACTTTTTGAGTATGTTTAGCCATGGATAAATGTGAATCAAGAAAGACTCCCAGGGTTTTTACACTTGAGGAGACTTTAATATCACAACTCTCGATGCTAAACGTATTATAACAGTCTGGCAGACGTTGTAAGTGCTCACGAGTGCCCAAAATTAGGAGCTCCGTTTTTCCATCATTAAGAGCCAGCTTGTTGAAAGCCATCCACGTCTGAATACGAGAATATACTGATTGTAAATTAGCCAAATCACTAGCATAGCAGCCAGACAGCGGAATAAAGACTTGAGTGTCATCGGCGTAGTTTGTGAACCCCACGCCGTGACACTCAAGTATATCAAATAGTGGCTTTGTATAAAGATTGTACAGCGTGGGGGAGAGGCAGGACCCCTGGGGAATGCCCCGCAATAGGGGGACGGGGTCAGCTGCCATCTCACCCAAGAAAATTCTAGCAGACCTACCAGATAAGAAGGACTCCAGCCAATTAGTTGCTTGTAAGGAAAAGTTAAAACTGTCTTTAAGTCTATTAACCAGCAACCCATGGTCCACCAAATCGAAGGCTGCACTTAAATCAAGCAGCATTAACAGTGCAGGGTTGCCTCTATCAACAATGGTGGCCAATTTGTTCTTAAGATCCAAGAGGGCTGTCTCAGTACTGAAACCTTTCCTGAACCCGGACTGCCTTGGATTAAGTAAGTTTGCCTCATCTAGGTATGCTTGAATTTGCTGATGTGCCACAGTGTCCAAGATTTTAAGTAGGAAGGAGACATGGGTGATAGGGCGATAGTTAGAAGGGTCCAACGGGTCCAGCCCCACCTTTTTTAATAAGGGAGTAATCCATGCCTGCTTCAAGGTCTGTGGCACTGTGGCCGTAGCAAAGGACAGGTTCACCAATTTAGCAATAATAGGGGCTAGTACAGGCAGCGCCTCCTTAATTAAATCAGCTGTTACTATATCCCCTTTATATGAGGTAGATTTCATATGAAGAATAATATCCGTTATTTCAGCCACAGAGACAGGGTGAAAGGAAAAGCCAGGAGTAGACATTGGGTTATCAGGCTGACAGTTGTTCGGCTGTAGAACCCCAGACTGAGTCAAGCTCTGAATCTTTTTATCAATAATTGCAACATGTTTGTCGATTTTAGAGAAGAGAGCTTTTTGTAGAGTCTCACACCAGTCTTTAGATGGGACCGGAAGAGCAGAGGGAGGAGGAGAACCCTCCAGCTCCTTAACAATTTTAAATAGTTCTCTAGAGCTACATTGAGCATCCTTAACCCTGTTGTTATAGATATCCGCCTTAGCAGCACAAATAACCTCTTTGTAGTGTTTAGCGGCAGCTGTGTAAGAGTTGCGCGTAGATGGATTAGGAGAGCGCCTCCACACAGCCTCAGCTCTACGTTTAATGTTACGAGCCGCCAGGACAGTATCAGAGAACCATTGTTTGTTTTTGGTTTCTGTTTTAAAAACTTTACGTTTAACTGGTGCAAGTAGGTCGGTGGTATCATTAAGAAGTTTCTTCAAGCCAGACGCAAGGTCGTCAACATTATCAGTGGTGAAGAGGGAGTGGGTTCCCTGTTGGATACAGGCAGAAAATTCAGTCATGGATATTTTGCCCAAATTGCGACAACTTTTTAACTCTCTTTTAAAAACTGACTTAGCTGTCAGATGTTTCAAAGATACAGAGCAACAAATGAAGAAATGGTCCGACCACGGACATGGAAAGACTCTAATATCATTTGGATTGACATTGAAGCTTAGAAGCCAGTCCAGAGAATTGCCCAGAACATGTGTGGGCTGGTAGACGTGTTGAGTCAGTCCAAGTGCCTCGAGTGAAGAGAGAACTTGCGTACCTTCAGTATCAGAGGCATCGCCCGCCCAATAGTTGAAATCCCCGCAAACCAAGAGTTTGGAGGAGGGTTTCAGGTGATCTGAACACAGAGCTGTAAATTGCTCTAGAAAAGCAGGGGAGGATGGAGGTGGTCTATAAATAACCAGACACATAAGTGAAGTGTTGTCATCGAGTGTCAATTTAACCAAAGCGAAGTCACAAGAGTCAAGGGGCATAGGGTGCAATTGGTGAACAACAAAAGTATTTTTTACAATAAAAGCCACACCGCCCCGCCACTTTCCCTCCTTTCTTTTCTTTCTTTTCTCTTTCTTGCTTTCTCTTCCTTTTTTCTCTCCCCTTTCTGGCTCTCTCGTTTCCTTTGCTCCCCATCCCTGCCAGCGCCTCTGCCACCCAATTTGCCCAGTGAGCCTCTGCACCCCTGCCCAGCTCTGCCTGCCAGTAAACCTATCTGCGCCTCAGCCCCTCTCAGTGTCTGCCTGCCAGTGTCAGCCTGCGCGCTGTCTGTCCCAGCCCTGCCTGTCTCTAATCCTTTGTGCACTTCTGTCTCAGCCCTACCTATCTGTAACAGTCTGCGCCCTCCCTGTAAATCCCAACCCCTGTACATCCTATGCTGTTTTCCCTTACCCTGCACGTGTGGGTTGTCCCCTGCCATCTTGGGTCTGCTCCAGCCCACATAGCCCTATCTGCATGATCTCCCAGTATTGGTGTTTTCTGACTCCTGCCCTTAAGGCCTGCGCTAACCGGTGTTTTCCCTATCTGGACCTTGGTGTAAGGTGTGTCATTTATTTCCGCAACAAACAAGCAGTGTTTATTATTTCCCTGAGCTCTTTCATTGCGTAGTGTCACAAAATCTTGCCGACATTGTGCTTTCATTTTCCGTCATTATCTGTATTTACTGCTGCATTTACTTGTCTGGTTTTGCCATGATTGACCTTCATTTTATAAATTTGTTTGTCCTGTTGTGCACATGCGTTGCTGGTTCTGGGTCATCTCAGTTGCCCGGTTACCGCCCAAATAGATTATTGTTTGTCACATTTATTGTTCGGTGTCATTGCTTGTGCTCTGTTGCCGCACCATTGTCCATCTTTTGTCATTGCATTCACTGTTGTGGTGCCATACAATTTGACCACTTTACCATATAACTTGCTCATTCTCTGCCAAATAATTATCTCTTGCTCTTCACATTGTTCCAAATAAATCCTTGTGTGTTTTGTACATTTCTGATCTGGTCTGCATTACTTACTGGCTTTGACAAAACCTGTGTTATATCGCTGATCTGATTGTGTGGTGTTTATTGTGCTTAATGTAATACTGATCTGACTATATTGTGTTTATTGTGTAATGTATTGTTTGTCTTACTGACTGGGGGCTGCTACTGCAGCAAGTGCTGGGGGTAAGGTACGGTGTCCTCAGTGTACCCTGACGCTCTCTTAGCGTCCTGTAAGAGGGTTGGGAGATGCCAGAGTGACACAATGCTAGCAGAGAGTAACCGGATTAGACTTGTGGACACGGTACAGCCCTCCCACAACCGGGCCCCTCTCAGAGCACCAGTTTCAAGTTCCACTGCATATATATAAGCAGGAGTGTAGCAGCCACAGTAATTAGAGACTATTCTACAGAGGCCAAAAGCGGAAGGCAGCACAGCACATCAGTTTGCCTCTACCAATACGAAATGGCTGTCCGGATACCGATTTCCTATAGGCTGCATGACAGCGGCTACCGTGTTACAATGGGCGCCTACAAGAACAGCAAATTATGTGCACGTTATGAGTAAACTGCCAAAAGACTAGGAGTAGACTTGCCTCGCCACCTCCAACTAAGTGACACACACTGTCCATCCAACAAGCAAAAAGACATACAATATAGAATAAAACACTGCACTGTACCTCTCCCAGGACGCTTGTGGAATGACCATTCCACAAGCGTTCCCAGTCCGAATCCGAGGGAGGAGGCTCTAATGTTCAGAAACCATCAGGGGTCTCGCTAAAATCACACGTAAAATGCACATCGCATATTAGAAAGTTGAACAACATAAGCCCTGTAGGGCTCTGTGCCAGTGTATGTTGTTGCGTAACACCATTGGTAAAATATAGGGTGAAATGAATGCCGACAATGTCTATTTCGGCACACTTTTGCCTACAGTACAAGCACTCCAAGAGACAGCAGAACAGAAATGAAAGTTGTGGCCAGGTATTTGCAAGAAGACATGTTTTGTCATTTTACAATAGGAGATGCCCAGCGCCAGACAAGGAACAAGGCCACACTTCAAAGACATGTCTCACAGGAACCATTGTATACTGTACTGTGTGCCTGGGCATATTATCCGCACCCTGCTTCGGCACTGCACAGAAACAACCTTTTCACGGGTTAAAAGATACAGTACAAACTCTGGTTTGGACAATGCACGCACAGTCCTGCCTCGCTCCTGGTGATCTCTGGTGGTTGTTTGAAGGTACTGCAATGTGCAGAGCTTGGCGAATGAGTCACGCTTGCGCTATGGTGTTTTGTTCCAAGCGGCCTCTGGCCGTTCAATTCTGGTACAGCAGCACTTAGCCTGGTCATGTGGCCATCCAAGCTTAGCTTATGCAAATCCGTTTCCTATTGTGCATAGGACATGAATAAAACATGTCCATTGATTGTAGCACGCTCCTTGTCCAAAGGCTTTGGAAAGTGGCGCAGTCGTATCTGTAGCAGTCAATATGTTGACCTCTATATGTCAACATGGCAGATATCAGTCTTTCAGAAATACCTAAAGAAGTAAAAGAAAAATCATTGCATTTTTGGGGATATACTTATTTTCAGAAAAATAAGTAATTTTTGCCACTCAGTTGCACAAAAATGGCAGAACGAATGAATAGTCACCAAACCAACAAATGGTCTCAAGTCAGAATTAGACTTTTCCTACATAAATAGGTGAAAATGTACTCAGAGATTCAGGATATGCAAGCAAGTAAAAGATGGGAAATTTTCCTATGAAATTTCGAATTTGCCTTCTCTGCTGACACCTCATATTTTTGGTCAAATTTCAAGGTGATCCGCCGAATGGTTCAAAAGTTAATGAGAAATGTTAGTTTCTCAGTGCATTCTGAGCTCACTCCAACTATAGTGATGTAACAGAGGCCTACAATAAGTACCAAATGTACATTTTAAACTCATAAGTGCAGAGACATTAGTCATCTAATAATAACAAAAATACTCCACAATGTTATTATAGCACACATTGTCTGTGCCCACAGTGGCCATTGCAGCATCATTACCAGTTTCTGAAAACCCAAAGTATAACACCCACTGGAAATGCATATAGTCCCATATAGGAGTATAATTACTTGTCATAACTTTGAACAGCAATATTACAACACTGTGAATAACAGGTGCTACTTTTTCCCAACTCACTAGAACTTACCTTACTCGGCCTTTAATTGATGACAGCCTGAATCTTGCACAATAATCCACTGTGACGAGAGGCAGGGCTGGGGTAGCGAACCAGCCTGCTTCGCACAACCCTCTGGCAGTTTCGGCTCCTGTAGCC
>JAVSBX010994155.1:0-15670 GCA_033119125.1 Desmognathus anicetus
CCTTTTGAGCCCCTGGCTACCTGTGACCTTTCCCTGTTGACTTGGAAGGTGGTTTTTCTGGTCGCCATCACGTCTGCTGGCAAATCAGTGAACTGCAAGCACTCTGTGCTGAGGAGCCATATCTGATGTTTCATCAGGATAAGGTGGTTCTCCGTACTCACCCTTCTTTTGTCCCTAAGGTCAATATAGAGTTTCATATTAACCAGGAGATTTTTCTTCCGACTTTATTTCCAAAACCCACATCGGAAGCGGAGAGGACGCTTCACTGTCTCGATGTGCGCCAAGCTTTGAAATTTTACCTGAAGCGCACTAAAGCATTTCGCACCACTAAACGGCTCTTCGTTACCTATGGTGCGGCGGGCTGAGGCAAGTAGGCGGCGAAGGCCTCCATTGCTCGCTGGGTAGTGTCCTGCATCCCTGAGTGCTACAAGACCCAGGGACTTCCTGTCCCTGGAGGGGTGCATGCGCACCCTGTCCGTGCAAAGGCAGTCTCCGTGGCATTTTAGTTGCATGTCCCGCTAGATGTCATATGCAAGGCGGCAACATGGGCTACGCCCCACGCCTTCTGCACTCATTATTCCCTTGTAGCAAGCTCGAGAGCTGATGCACGGTTTGGCCAAACTGTTCTGCAGAACCTGTTTGGTTAGATCTGTGTTGCTCTCTGTGTGCCACCACCCTTCACATGTCACCTTTGGTAGTCTCCCATGCAAGGGGAAAAGGGTAGGGGAAAGAACATGTTACTCACCGTAGTGACTAATGTTCCCTCGGGCCATAGTACCCATTTCCCCTTGGGTTCTCACCCACCATCCCCTCTAATAAGTTCCCAAGTGCCCCTTTCAGCGGTGGTGGAAAAGGGGACTGAGGTGAGAGGAACGGGAGGCGCATGAGGGGGCAGTGTCGGTGCGTGGCTGGGGGCCGCACAGAGCATTGTAGATGCCTTGGCTCCGCACGGTGCCAGGTTCTCTATTGTGACTTTGTCATGCTTGTTCCGGGCCGGCGCGGGGGCGCGCCGGACATCTCATGCAAGGGGAAAAGAGTACTATGTTACCTTGCCGAAACTCTAACAATTCTGTCTTTATAAGCTGTCTTTCTTGTTTGCATTCAAACATTGCCGAAAACAATTTAAAAAAATTATCATAGCTATGTAACAAGGGGTCATTCTTGTCAATATAGAGAGTAGCCCATGTGAGAGCATTTCCTTCTAAATTCATCAAAATAAAAAGGACCTTGCTTTTTTCACCTTTATCGTACACCGTAGGCTCATTTATAATTTACATTGCGTCAAGATATGGTACATTTACATTGCGTCAAGATATGGTATTCCTTAGTCTCACCTTTAAACTTGCTGGGCATTGGAGGATTTGGTAGCAGATGTGAACATAAAGGAATTACAGAGCTACTTGTACCAGGTTGGGGTTGGGCACTAGTGTTAGCATCTACCACAATTGGGGCTAGTGTGTCAGATCTAGATATAGTCTCTATCTTTTGTTGTAACATGTTTAACTTCTGCAAAGTGGCTACTTGTTCCTGTCTAAAAATGCCCACTTGTGCTTCTAACATCCCAAGGGATTCTGTGATTTTGCGGAGTTCAGCTTCCATCACTTCCAGTTGATAGGCTTGCTATCAATCTGTTGGACTTTTGAAGAGTCAGAAGGAAGTGAGTAAAGTTGGACTTCTCTCTTACCCCCACTACCATTGAGAATAGTAGGAGAAAAAGGGGGTCCACAAGGACCAGTGTGGTACCTTGTCAGTCTGCACCTGTAATACACAAATAGACAAAAGAGAGATATTAAGTACCTGGTGGTCTCCTTAATATACAATGTGTGCAGATTGCAACTTGGAAATATGCTCACCAAATAAAACTCCCTGCAGCGCCTACCGGGTGCAAATGTAGAATGATAGAGAATGTTGACAATGTTCTCAATAATACAGTAGTATAGCGTTACCGTAATTGGTAAGCACGCACTGGTGGGTGCGCAATAGTGTAAGGTCCAGAGGCAGAGCCAATCCGTTACACAAACTAGGATCCAAATACCAAACAAGCTGTTACCATAGTCAGAGGGAAAGACAAGCCAGAACTATAAACAAGCTGAGGACGGGTATACCAGTCGTATCAAGTACAAGGACAAAAGGGCGAGACAAGAGCAGGTCAGTAAACCAAGCCAAAGGTCAATATGCACAGAACGGAGTCAAAGGTAAGGAATGGCAAATCAAAGGGAAAGTCAAACCAGTCCGGGTCCAAGGTAGCATATAAAGTCAACATCCACGAAGAAGTACAAAGGCGAAGTCCGCTTGTTGATAGCAACCGTGGACTGGCTTCCGCGTCTTCCCTTTATGGAACTTCATCATGGGTATAGAAAGGGGAATAGAAACTAAGCGGCCGTGTTACAAGGCCGTTCATAAGCATAATAATGAATCCATCGACATTGGATGTTTTGTTAAATACGAAAGTTATTAATTGTGTTTTTAATTGCATGTAGTTTTATTGTCTTGTTATGGCTTAATTGCTAAATAAAGACTCATTGTTATAATAAAAAAATAAAAAATCCATCGCCTGAAAGGTTCAACCCAAAACCGGGCTACCTTACCGGCACATTCCACGTTGCAATCGGGGTGCCAGTTATAGTGCTGTCTAAAGGTGGAGGTGCAGCCAGCAATCAGGTCGGACGTGACGGAATCCTAACTTTGCTTTACTTTATTGACTAGATTAACGTGCCACACACCCATGGGCCTCAGGGCACATCTGGTAATTGTAAGGGTGGGTTGGCCACCATGGGTTCGGTACCCTGTGGGGCTTTTCCCTTGGGTTAGGGCCCTGTGACCATCCCCTGAGTTCCTCCTGCGTGGGTTCTACCGATCCGGCCGCCACTTCTTTATAGGACACTTTCTCGCATCCCTACTCCACCGCTGTTGCCAATGAGGGGAGGTGATCCTGATACTGATGATGAGAAGGGGCAGGGGTGCTCCCCCTCTGTGAGGTCTGCCCATTTGCTGTTCAAGGACACCTTATAGTTGTTAAATCTTGGGCCAGCTGAGATGGAGTCATCCCATCTCTTTTTGGGGTACAGCAAGTCATCTCTCAAATTGGCCTGCCACCTTTCTTTGGAGGGTAGACGCCGAGCATTCAAACTCACATGCAATAAATTGGCATAAGTCTCATTTAATTATTGAAATGCGCAGATAGATATAGATATACAAAAAACAGCAGAGCTTGGCAGTGCCAACAGCCCCAGTCCCATAATTCATGGTTCCACTTCTCTTTCTCAGGAAAAGGGCTACACAATATGGCCTTGCCAGCATGTACCAAAAACACGTCCTTGTCTGTACATTCACTTCTTGTTTGTGGAACAGAATACATAAACATAACATAGTCAGATATACATAGAGGTTAGTTTGCCCTGCTCTATAGTTTTCAATCTAAGGCTGTGGTTCTCTGCTGGCCCATTAGGGGCACCGTAATCACACAATTACCACTGAGAACCCAACATGGCAGCCAATTAACAGCTTTCCAGACAAGTGTTATGGAAAAAACTAATCTTTAAGGTGGCAAAGCCTCTCTGTTGATGCTCGAGGTTGTCTGACTGACCTTGCTGCTCTGCGCAACACAATTTTCCAGATTATAAACAGAATCCAGCATCTGAACATGAGACAGAAAATATACATGAGAAGAATCCTTCAATATGTTAGGCCCCCCTTCAGAATAGAGTCATTGAGGCCTGCACAAAAGGCCTCTCACACTGGTTAAAAGCAGTGGAGAGGGCCCCTACATTTATGCATGTACATAATACAATGTGTTGCAATACCCTGTAAAGCAAGAGTTTAATACACATAAACCTAAAATCATCACCATTCACAGATGACACTCCTCTGAGCTTTGTACTCAAATGTGCCACACAGGTGAGACAGTGGTAACGCTACAGTACATTACATTTAGGCCAAAATGCTTCTGCAAGGTAATATAAATAATTAGGCTAGTAATGCTATGGAATACCTATATTGTGTGAGTTGAATCACGAGTTGCCCTGGGCGTCAGGTATATATCATGGGCTGTCCTGGAGGGCTGCCACACTACACAAGACCAGAGTTTTCACACAGTGGCTTGGCTTTTCTGGGCCCTCTGGGGTCTTGTTCACTATTCAACAGCCTGAACCCAGGTCGGGCATTATGAGCCAACCTGATGTGATCAAAAATGTGCGTGAAGTTTAGGAGAAGCCCCACTCCAGTGCTGCAGTGCATAAGTGGATTTTCCTTTTACACCGACTTCTCCCTTCAAAGACTCTGTGCCTTTCTTCTCAGCCACCGGTGCAGTCTTTGGTTGTGGCAGCGGTGGTGAAGTCCCCAGCTCCTTCCTCTGTAATACCCCCTGGACGGATGGAGAAGCTGCTGGTTTCTTGTAGGAAAAAGATTTACACTAATGCCAGTCTGTACTTACTACAGGCTAACGCGGATGCGATTTTGGCGGCTGCCAACCATTGTCTCTGGGAGGGGCTGGACCGTTATACACAGTTCATTCCCGCAGACATGCTCAAAGATTTTAAAGAGGGGCTGGCTGATGCCCAGCATGTTGCCTCCATGAAGTTGAAATCTGCAGTATTCCAAGCCGTCACTGCGGCAAGGGCCTGTGTATTGGGGACAATCTTCGGCACCAGGCTTGGCTGAAGGCAACCTCCCTACAACAAGAAGCCCATGACAGGATTCTGGATATGCCCTTTGATGGCATGGAGCTGTTTGCCCCAGGGACAGGTGCCCTGCTAGAAAAGTGTATTACGGGGCAAAACCGCAAAGTCTCTCTCGCCCATTTCAAAGCCATCCTGCGAGCTCTCCGGCTTCGGATGGGAGCAAGCAACAGCAGCACTCCTCAGACTCCTCTGGACTCGGGGGTTTTCTCAAGCGGCAAAAGGCTCGTGACGACAGAGTGTCGCCGCATCAGAAACAAAGTAAAGGAGGGTCCTCATACATCCCCTGTTCTTCTGGTCCCACCAAAAAGTGTGAGAGGTTGAAGGGCCACTTCAGGATCCTGGTCTGGGGGCGGGTTGTCTCGCACCTCCCGGTCTGGCAGGCGATTACATCAGACCCGTGGGTCTCATCAGTGGTTGGGTTTGGGTACGATCTTCCCCTCCCCTTGTCACCCCCCTCTGCCCTGCCTCATCACTAGCTGCTCAGCGAGGAGCTTTGAGGAGGAATATATAGAAGCTTTTGGAGCTACGGGCCATCAAGCCTGTCTCAGTAGCTGAGGAAGGGAGGGGTTCTACTCTCACTTCAGTGCAGAAGAAAGATGGAACTTGCCTATGCACAATCCTGAATCTCAGCAGAGTCAATGTCTGGCTACCCCCAGAATCATTCAAAATAGTCACACTGGTACATATCTTATCTGCTCTACAGGTGGAGGACTGTCTCTGTGCTGTTGATCTGAAGAATCCACGGCACATTCAGACCAGGCACCACATTGCCAACACCTTCACTTTGTGGCAGAGGAGACTGTTGGATTCCATCAAGGGCTCAAAGATTCACTGCCACTCCTTGGTCCTTCAGACAACATTATGCGTGGCAATCCCGATTGCAACAGGGTTTATGTCGGTAAGGTACCCGGTTTCGGGTAGAACCCATTCCTATGGTTCGCTATGTGTTTGTGACCATTCCAAGATGGCAGACTACGATTACGTAATACTGCGTAGTAGTCTGGCCGATCTCTAGCTAACTCCCAACTAGTCCTATTTCTTTTAGCACTACTTACGGCAGGCCTTCAAAGGAAGACGCTGCCGAACATGCCTCGCTTGCTATCAACAAGCGGACTTTGCCTTGGTGACTCTTCATGTGCCTGACGTTTTGAAGCTAAGTGACTTGGACTGCTCTTTGACTATTCTTCTGGTTCCCCTTTGTACTTTGCTGCCCGATTCTGTTTGGACCTCTGGCTTTGTTAATACCGACTTGCTACGGTTATCCCGTTTGTCTTTGGTTTTGGCTCGACTATGTAATAGACCTTGGCGTGTTTTACGGATTGGCTTTCTCAATATCTTTGTTGTGTTTCTTTACCAAGTGGTTCAGCGCTCTTGCATTTCCTGTGCTTTACCATAACTGTACACAGCGTTTAGTAGTGCGTATATTAAAATTGCCAAGAACCATAATACGGTTTCATACAACTACCGAATTTACTGAGAACTGTTTTCACGTTCTCGTACTGCCTACAGCTGCACCTGGTAGGCGAGCAAGGTGGTTCTATTTGGTAAGCATACTCCCTTGTTGCAATCATTGTTGGTAATTGTCATTTCACCATTGTTCAGAGACTAACAAGTGGGTAATGTCCTTTGTATCTTTCAGGTACCGACTGACAAGGTGTACACGCTGGTCCTTGTGGACCCCCTTTTTCCCCTTACTGGCGGCGGGGGTAAGAGGGAAGTCCAACTTTCATCACTTTCTTTGGACTCCCCGAAGGTCCAACAGAGACGCACTACCAGTTTCGAGTTCTCTCTTTCGGTCTCAGTACTTCATCCCGCACATTCTCCAAGGTCGTTGCAGTGGAGGGGAACCTCCTCAGAAGGGAGGGGATCCACATTTACCAGTATTTGGATGACTGGCTCCTACAGGCTGCATCCCCGGTCAAGAACCAACAGGATTTGGCCAGGTTACTGAGGTTGCTATTAGACCTAGGCCTCTCGGTGAAGGAGAGGAAGTCCTTTCTGTGTCCTGTCCAGTCTCTGCACTTCTTGGGTAGGATCAGGGAAACGTGGCAGGGGAAAGTGTTCCCTCCACCGGATAGGGTGCAGGAACTATGAGACATTTGTCTGCTCTTTCTGAGGAGCTGCTGGGCTACATGGCTTCTTCCATTGTGTTGATGCCTTTTGCCCTACTCCGCAGTCTGCAGCTCCAGTTGGCCTTGCAATGGGATCAAGAGACCATTCCCCAGTCTTATCTGGTACTTGTACCGGAGGCCCTTCACCAGGATCTCCACTGATGAGCGCAAGAGAGAAACCTTGTTCATGGAGCGCCGTTCGCAAGCCCAGACCCTTGCAAATCCCCGGCCTTTAGTCCACCCAGGGCAGATTGTAACACATTAATGTCCTGGAGTTGAAGTGTTTTTCTGGCTTTGAAAGCCTTCTTGCCTTCTGTGAAGGGCAAGACGGTGCTGGTGTATACGGACAACACCAAAGCAATGCACTACCTGAACAACTAAGGAGGCACCAGCTTCAGGTCTTTTTGCATGTTGGCAATCTCTATTTGGCAGTGGGCAAGGCAAAACTGTACTAATCTGGTGGCTGCTCACATACCAGGTGTTCCAAATTTGTTAACAAACTGCCTGAGCTGAAGAACATCTGCGGCTCACGACTGGGAGATCCACTAAGAAGTTCTGGATTGGATTTTTCTCCAGACGGGTCACCCTCAGGTGGATCTGTTTGCATCTAAGTCAAACAAGAAGTGCACCAACTAGGCATCGTGGATGGGGAGAGGAAAGGATTCTCTAGGTGATGCCTTCCTCATCCCATGGTTCATCTGTTCAGGTAAGCGTTCCCTTCCCTTCCCATGCACCGGAAAGTTGTCCTCAAATTCTGCAAAGCGTGAGGGTCCAGACTGATTCTGATTGCCCCATACTGGCCGAACAGAATCTGATTCTCGGATCTCCTGTCTCTGTCGAGTTCACTGCCCCTGATTCTCCCAGAGCAGCTGATCTCCTGCGCCAGCAAAACGGGTTGGCGCTCCATCCCTCCCCACAGTTGCTCAGCTTAGCTGCTTGGAGCATGAGGACCTTTCCTTAGCCCAGTTTGGCATCTCTGGTGATAACCTGCATGTCATCAGGCCTGCTCTCTAAGTAGAAGAGTAAGTGGATGCGCTTTTGTCACTGGATGTTGGCACGGGAGGCCAATCCTTTGACTTGCAATCTGGATCCCATGTTGTCTTTTGTCTCTTCCCATTGGATCCTATAGGAGCACTGAAGCTGTCTCCTTTTTACTCCAGAATGAGGTTGTGAAGAGGCATTTTCATGGCCTCAATAACCTGTTCCCTTCTGTTCGGGCTCCTGCCCCAGTCTGGGACCTGGATGTTGTTCTCTCCAGCTTAGCTCATTGTCCCTTTGAGCCTCTGGCCACCTATCGTCAGAGGTCAGGTAGCTTTCCTGGTCGCCATCACATCTGCTTGGCGTATCAGTGAACTGCAAGCCCTCTAGCTGAGGAACCATACTTGGTGTTCCATCAGGATAAGGTGGATCTCAGGACCCACTCTACCTTAGTTCCTAAAGTCAATACAGAGTTTCACCTGAATCAGGAGATTTTCTTTCCGATCTTTTTTCCAAATCCCACGTTGGAAGCTGAGAGAATGCTCGATGTGTGCCGAGCCCTGAAGTTTTATCTGAGGCGCACGTTGAAGTTTTGCACCACCAACCAGCTCTTCGTCACCTATGGTGATGCTGGCAGAGGCAAGCAGGCAGCGAATGCCTCTGTTGCTCGCTGGGTGGTGTTCTGTATCACTGAGTGTTACAATAACCAGGGACTTCCAGTCCCTTGGGGGCTGCATGCAGACGCTGTGCATGCTAAGGCCGCTTCTGTTGCAATCCAGCGGCATGTTCCGCTGGATGTCACCTCCAAAGTGGCTACGTGGGCTACGCCCCATGCATTTTTTAACTATTACTCCCTTGCAGCAAGCTCGAGAGCTGATGCAGGGTGTGGCCAAACTGTCCTGCAGAACCTGTTTGGTTAGGCTGTGTTTTCTCTGTTTGCCACATCCCTTCACATGTTAGATTTGTTAGTCACCCATGCAAGGGGGAAAGGTTACAGGACATAAGGGAAAGAACATGTTACTCACCCTAGTGAGTAATGTTCCCTCAGTCCATAGTACCCCTTTTCCCCTTGGGTTCCCACCCTCCATGCCCTCTAATAAGTTCTCAAACTGTCCCATCCAGCGGTGGCAGAAAATGGGGACTGAGGGAGAGGAACGGGAGGCGTGTGAGTGGGCAGCGCTGAAGGCGTGGTTGGGGCCATGTGTAGAGCATTCTAAACGCCTTGGCGCTGAGTTTATTTAGGTGGCTTTGGCAAGCGTGTTCCGGACTGGCGCTGTGGCGCACCGGGACATCCTGTGCAAGGGGAAAAGAGTACTATGGACTAAGGGAACATTAGTCACTACGGTAAGTAACATGTTCTATAGTTCAGCAGCTGCTGTCATTGCATAAGAGGTAGGTATGAGGCTGGTGGTGTGTGGGGTTGCTAGATGGGTGGCTTACCCCATGATATCATTATATAATGTCCCTGGGGCTAGTGGGGGGAGGGGTTAGCCCAGGTCCCCCTCCCTGAATAAATAAGTCACCTGTATTGTTCAGCTGCTGTATAGTTCACCTCTATAGTTGCCAGTGCATCAGTGCATAAGAGGTAGGTATGAGCCAGTTTAGGGGGAGTGCTCATTTCAAAGCTGACATGGTCAGCCTTGAAATTAAACCCCTCCCAAATGCACACAATTATGGGGATCCGAAATCAGATCCCTGTAATTGTGTGCACCTGAATGGGAAGCCCAGGGGCTGGCTCTGACTGTCAGAGCAAGCCCTTGCCTTCCCGTTGGTGGATGGAAGGTGAGTTCAAGTTCAAGTTTATTGATTTATACTGGTGCACGCCACCCGTGGGTCTCGGCACACCTCCAAACCAAAACAGAGGGGGAAAACGCAAGACGTCGCATACGGTGAATCAATCAAAGATCTATATAAGGGCTAAAGTTCAGGTAGCGTCAAAAAGGTAGGTTTTTAGAGCTTTTTTGAAACCATCCCTTGTTGTAATCATACGAATGGCCAAAGGGATCTTGTTCCAGATTCTGGGTGCCAAGGAATAAAACGCACGACCACCAAATTTTTCCAGCTTAAACCTGGGAATTTCAAGAAGTTGTTCAGATGAAGAGCGTAGGAGTCTATTCTTGATGGCTGGCTTGATCAATTTGTTTAAGTACGATGGAGCGGAGCCATTGATACAGTTATGGGTGATAGAGGCCACCTTGTACTCAATACGTTGTTTGACCGGAAGCCAGTGCAGATTTCGTCTGGCTGAAGTAACGTGATCCCTTCTAGTTAGGTTGGAGACAAGACGCACAGAATTATTTTGAATAATTTGCAAGATGGAGAGCACTTTAGCGTCCGCCCCCGCTAGGAGACTATTGCAATAGTCCAATCTGGCATGCGTGAGAGCTGCTGTAACTCGCGTCAGATTTTCCTTGGACAAATATGGTTTTATCTGATAAAGTAGTTTGTGTATGTAAGCACAAGACGTTTTTAAGGCCATGGCCTGTTTGTGCATATTAAACTGGGAATCGATGTGAAAACCTAGAGTCTTAATCCAATTCACCACTTTAATACTACAGCCTTCTATCATGAAAGAAGAGTAGTCAGCAGGAAGCTTAGCAAGTTTCTGTTGGGAACCAAGAATGATCATCTTGGTCTTTTCACCATTCAGAGCAAGCTGGTTATTCGCCATCCAGCACTGAATGGTAGAATAGATTTTCTGAATTCTGTCTGAATCCACTGAATAGTTGCCAATTAGAGGAATGAAGAGCTGGGTGTCGTCGGCGTAGTTTGTGAAGCCCACGCCGATCGACCCCAGCTCATCGAAAAGTGGACGGGTGTATAAATTATATAATGTGGGTGAAATACAAGCGCCTTGTGGAACTCCTCTCTCAAGTAAGACGGGTTGGGCCGAGGATGAGTTAATCGAGACTCTGGTGCTTCTATCTTGAAGAAATGAAGCAGTCCAGGTGGCTGCTTCGTTAGAAAAGGCGAAGGCGTCTTTTAGTCTAGAGATGAGGAGGGGATGACTAACCAAATCGAAGGCCGCACTGAGGTCCAGGAGGAGCAACAGGACGGGTCTGCCATTGTCAATAATACGACTGATGTTGTTTTTTAGATCAAGAAGAGCAGTTTCCGTCCCGTGTGCCTTCCTGAAGCCAGACTGGCCAGGGTTTAGTAAATGAAATGAATTAAGGAACTCTGTGATCTGCAAGTAAGCAACACGATCCAGTATTTTCAATAAAAAAGACACATTGGTGACTGGTCTGTAGTTATTCGGGGAGTTTGGATCCAGCGTAGGTTTTTTTAAAAGGGGTGTTACAATGAAATTTTTGATACATTCAGGTACACAACATTCTTCAAAAGATCTATTTATAAGTTCAGTAATCCATGGTGCGAGAAGACCGATAGAGTTCTGGATAATAGTGGCCGTGAATAAGTCATCTTTGAAGGATGTGGGTTTCATTCCTTCTACAATTTTGATAATTTCTGACTCGGTGACTGGTTTAAAATGAAATTTGGGAATTTGTGAGATGTTATAACAGTCTAAGGGTGCACCAGACGGCTCGGTGTGAGTAGGTAAAGACGCTAGTTTCCTTTGAATATTGGCCATATGACTCTCAACTTTTCTGAACAAAGAATCTTGGATGTTTTGACACCATGAATTGTCTACGGGAACGGATGGGGACGGCAAGATTTTTCCTTCCAATTGTTTAACAACGTTAAACAATTCACGTGTCTCTGAAGATGCTTTTTCAATGCAAGCATTGAAATGGTTGGCTTTTGCTTTAATGATGGAATCTTTATAAGAGGCAGCAGCAGATTTATATAAGCTTCTGGTGTCAACACTAGGATGTCTTCGCCAAAGCTTTTCCGCCGCACGTTTAACAGTTCTGGCCGCTAACACACTTTCATTAAACCATGGTTGAAGGAGCCAGTGGATTCAGTGTGTGCCAACTTGGTCTGCAGGGGAGGCAAGTGATCAATGGCCTGGTTCAATGCATTTCTCAGCTGTGATCCGAAAAGATTAACATTTGGGGCAGCTGTATTGTTGCACATAGATAGATTGACCGACTCAGCAAGGGCTGTGGATGAGAGCTTTTTTAGATTACGAAAGTTGATAGCAACTTTCTTTCCAGATTTTGAAGGTAGTCTAGGGATCATATTAGAAAATTTGATAAGATGATGATCTGACCAAGCACATGGGGAAATTTCAATGTTACGGAGATCGATGTTATGAGTAAAGACCCAATCGAGTGTGTTTCCATGAATGTGGGTGGGTCCAGTGACATGCATTGAGAATCCCATGGCTTTCATCATTTCTAGCAAAGAGCAAGCAGTGGTATCTGAAGGGTCATTTGCCCATAGATTAAAATCTCCCATAATAAGCATTTCCCCCTATCATCCATCAATGGGAAGACCCGCCTCCCCTCTATACATCCAATGGGATGTGCCTCCTCTCTGTTCATCCCATAGGATGAACAGAGAGGAGGCGAGGTTTCCCATTGATGGATGGGAGGGGGAAGACCCTCCCCCCTTCCATCCACCAATGGGAAGCCCAGGGCTGGCTCTGACACTGCAGATACAGCCCTGGGCTTCCCATTCAAGTGCATACAATTACGGAGGTCTGATTTCAGAACCCTGAAATTGTGTTCACCTGGGGGGTGAACAAGGTCAGCTTTGAAATGAACTCCCCGCCCCTGCCCCTCCCTCCCCACTGCCAGTGTTTACATTGGCAGAGAGATCTGGGCATTTATATGCCCCTCTACCTGCCGGTGTCTACATGGCAGGACTCTTCCGGGTTCCCCACCCGGGTCAGCTGTTTACTGCTTTAGCAGTAGCTAAAGCAGTAAACTGATTCGGGCAGGGATACCATGGCCCAATATTGTAGGGGAAACTTGTTCCCTTTCGATATTGGGTCTTGGGAGACCCACGGCTGTCAGAGGATGTGTAGTGCACGTCGTTTGCACAGACCCAGGCTAGTGAACATCGTGTATTGCACATCACATGCACAAAAGTGGTTAAAAAACAAGAAACACCAAAAAAGCAGAAGCAGTTTCAGAAAGGCTAGAGATTGAAGCAGGGCTTTGCAGGCAGCCTTGAAGCTAAGAAGCACAGGAATGACTCGGATCTCGAGGGGCGGGGGTGGGAGAGGTTGTTCCAAACTCACCGGAGATGAACGCGTAAAGACCTGACTCCCTTGTGCTGAAGTCTATAACGGGCACTGCAAGTTTGTTTTGAGTTGCTGAGCGCATAGAAGCTGAACGGGTGGTGCTTGGCGGATCCTGAACCCACAGCTGCATGTAAATTGGACAGACTTGATGCTGAATCTTCCATGCTGTGACAAGGAGTTTAAGTTCCAGATTGTCCTTTACAGTTAGCCACCCCAGCTTTTTTAGCCCATGGGAGACATGGTCAAAATGCCTGGGACCTAGAGTCATTCCAACTGCACGATTCTGCAACATTTGGAGTTTATTCAACAAAGACTGTTTCAGGCCCGAAAGGGCAGGCTGCAGTATGAAATGTGGGAAAGGACCAGTGCTTAAAATAAAGTGGCTCAATGGCAAATGGAGAGCCAAGAGACGATGATCCAGGGTCTGTTCAGGCTGTGATGTTCCATGCTGACAATGGAGTTGACATAAGCATCCGGGGCCAAAGAACCCTTAAGAATGAAACCCAGGTTATGCGTTTGTGCCACGGGGGTCTGCGGAGGACTGAATGTGTCAGGCCAGGGAAAGAGGAGAGCCTGCGCGTCATCTCTCCCACCCGTCAGGAGAACCTTGGTCTTTGCCCCATTCAGGCAAAGCCAGTTGGCCTTCATCCAGGCCTGGATGGTGCAAAGGCAGTCCTCGACTCGCCCCCTATCCAGAGAGCCATTGTTGTTGGCTATCATCCGCGTACATTTCAAAGGGGAGACCATAATTCTGAATCACTGAGACCAGAGGACGCAGGTAGATATTAAAAATTAACAATGATAACCGGGAGCCCTGAGGAACTCCCCACCTCTCTGCCACAAGTGCAGCCATCACCCTACCCATCTGACCTGGTGAGATCTGCCGGCAAGGAAAGAGCTGAACCATGAAAATGCTAGGGCAGACATGCCACAAAGTGAATCAAGATGTGATAATAGACTATTATTATTATTATTATTATTATTATTATTATTTATTTGACAAGCCCTTACGCCCAGAGGCGTCAAAGTGCCAATACGTACAGGACAAAGACAAACAAGTGGACAGGAATAAAAATATATAACATCGATCAGCAAACAAAGATAAAATAGGGTGAGGTAAAGGGGAAGCCAGGGACGATCCAGGGTCGGTTTTGGTAGAACTGAAATGAAAACGGGTCAATAGGCATAGAGATCACTTGAAATGTTCCTTGAATAAAATGTATTTCACGGTTCTCTTGAAGGATGGCAGATCAGGCAAGGTTCACATGGATAGTGGAAGGCTTTTCTAAAGGGGGACCACTGAGACCTCAATTGCACGGCCTGCTGCACAAGCTTGCTTAAAGCTTTTGGCCGCGATCAGGTTTTTTCCTTCTGAGCGTAGAGCTCGTCTTTGAACGTAAGTATGAATCCTGTTGGACAAGTAGGTTGGGGCAGTGCCTTGAATACCTCTGTGTACCTGAATGAGTGCTTTGAAATTTATTCTCTGCTGCACTGGTAACCCGTGCAGGGATTTAAGCGTGGGGTAATATGCTTGCGACGAGATGTGCCAGACACAACTCGCGCCACACAGTTTTGAATGGTTTGTAGTCTCTTTATTTCCTTGAGGGATGCTCCCAAAAGCAAAGAGCTACCATAGTCCAGTTTAGAGCAGACCATGGCTCTTGCTATGGTCGCGCAATCTGAGTCTGATAGGAATACACAAATTTGTCGAAGAGGCTTTATGTAGTAGTGGGATGAGCCGACGACATACGAGACATGAGCCGACATATCTATGTTTGAGTTTAATGTAATTCCAAGGGATTTGGCCTGTGTTTTTACTGGTATAGTATGTTTGTCAATTATGAAGGAATTATATTCGTCAGTGAGCTTGCTTTGGGAGTTGGAAGTAGCAAAGAGAAGAAGCTCTGTTTTGTCACTGTTCAAACAGAGCCAGTTGTTGGTCATCCAGCAAGCAATGGTGTTGAAGATCTTATTTACCTTCATAGATTCCCTATGGTAATCACCTGACAACTCGATCACTACTTGGGTGTCGTCAGCATAGTTCTGAGAAACATATGCCTTCAGAGACAAGTGATGGAGTGGTTTAATGTACAAATTGAATAAAAGTGGTGAAAGACATGCCCCCTGGAGGACACCCTGTTCAATCAACGTAGGAGTGGAATGATACTGGTCGATGGAGACGGAGGCAGTACGGTTGCTTAGGAAAGAATGATACCAGTTGTATGTTATATTGTCAAGATTTAGGCTTTCTGAGAGTCTCTTGAGGAGTATAGAGTGGTCTTAAACATCGAAAGCTGCAGAGCGGTGTCGTCTTGGACTTTTCCCCGCCAATTGTCAGTGTATGCATATCCAGTTAAACATGTTCATCTCTGTACCTGCACTGACTGCTACACGTTCATTTCCCTGCCTGCGCTGACTGGTAAACTGTGTGGACCATGGTTAACTCTGGCGCACCATTGAAACCCCATGTAAACCTGTTTGTCTCTGGTCTGTCCCTGCAGTCCCTCTCACCCCCACCCCTCGGTCAGCCAAACCCAGCTCTGTAACTTCCATTTTGTCTTGCCAGTTCGCTGAAACCCCCATCTTGTATCTTGCTGTAACTTCCCACACATAGTTCCTTTCATGTACCAGCCCTCTGTTCTGACAGGAATCCAATTAACTTTCCCATTGTACTTGTAAACACCTCAGCCTTGACCTCGCTTTGTCTTGTCAGACTTCTTGGAGCCTTTGCTGCCGGACTGAGTTTTGTC
>JAVSBX011005234.1:0-15575 GCA_033119125.1 Desmognathus anicetus
GGAGAATTGCATCCGGGAAGGCGGCCGACTTAGAAGTACTGCCCCGACCCGCCATCTTGACCAACTGTCGGTGCGGCGGGACCGGCCCCACAAACAGCTGCAACGGACAAAGTGTCGGCGAGGCAACGGAAGATCGGGAGGTGAGGTGCGGGGACAGGAGGGTCTAGCCCAACACAGGATTCAGTGGGGGACCCTCCCCCGCCCCTCCCTCCGCTGCACGGATTAGACCGCGTGGAGCTGACGCTCCCCCCACCCCTCCGCACAGGACAGTTCGCGTGGTGCCACTGACCCCCCATCCATATAAAGCAGATTGCGTGGGGCCGTCGCGCCCCCCCCCACACAAAGAAGTCTGCGTGGTGCCGCTGCGCCCCCCCTCGCAATAAGCAGACGGCGGGGAGCCATCACCCCCCCGGCACACGCACATGCAAAATGAGCACTTGACCGCAGGAATCACAGCCTGCTGGTCGCGCCACTAAATAATAAAACAACAAGCGGGGAGAGCAACACATTCTCCCTCTAACAGTGGGGGAAGGAAGGAGGGGTAAAGAAAGGGGGGAAAACAGAACCAAAAGCCCGAGGCAATCCTCAACTGTTCTCCCCTGGTTAGACATAGGAGGAATGAGGGGATAAGACATTGAGGTCAACAAAATAGCCTACCCCCACGCTGGAACGAATTACTGTGGGGAAAGTTGTGCAAAAAGAAAACTCTAGATGCCGGGGGGACAACATAGGGGCAAAAGAGGTGGACAGCAAGAAAAAGGCTTGCAAACACGCCAGACTACAGCCACCACCGCAAATATGACAGAGGCGACTCCACTCACGAAAAACGACCTGGAAACATGCTTGGCTGCGCTGAAAAAGATCTGGGAGAGATGATGACATCTGAGCTGACTAAAATAAGAAATGAGATATCCACTGCGCAGAGCGCTACTCAAAAACAAATTGATGACCTAGGTGAGAGAGTGAACGAGGTAGAGGTGGCGACGTCACAGTATGCACAAGGAAATAAAATGCTATCTGAGGACATCTGGGACCTCAAACGACAAAATGACTTCCTGTACTTAAAATGTGAAGACTTAGAAAATAGAGGTCGGCGAGATACACTTAGAATCAAACAGCTGGAAGAAGGAGTCGAGGGGAATGACTTGGAGGATACTGTGACAAAGATGTTCATGGCTGTCGCCGCTAATATGACACCTCCGGAATATAGATATGTACGAGTACACAGAGTGGGGCCACCTGAGCAAAATACGAGAGGGAGTCCTAGAGATGTCCTGGTAAAATTCGCGAACTATAAATTGAAAGAAAAGATCCTGAAAGCGGCAAGAGACATAGGCTCCAGCAATGTGAAATGGAACGACCATACCTTCCAGATCTATCAGGACATAGCTCCATCCACCCTTCTGCGCAGGGCAAAATTAAGACCAGCAACGGAAGAGCTCCGTAAGAGAGACATTAAATATAGGTGGACTTTTCCCTTTGGCCTGGGATTCCAATGGCAAAGAAAAGAATATCACATCACATCAGTGGAGAAACTTGAAAAAATCATGGGATCCATCATTCACTACACAGACAAGGAAGAAAGAGTCCTATTTGGGGGGCCCACACCGTGGCCCTGGACATTGGTGCAACCAAAAAACCAAAGTCACCCAAGAGAGGGAAGGAAACAGGCTGAAGGAGTGGACAATAGAAGGGAAGAGGAGACATCTTTTGAAGTATCCTGAAAGGCAAGATCTCAGGCCCCTGTGGGGCTAGCCACTCAGGCAGTAAAAGTCAGGCATATGCCTGGAGAGTAATTTAGCTTGAAGCTGAACGCACAAAAGCAAGAAGTGCGGCGAACTGTAAGAAATCAGAAAGAAATTTAATATTGTGGTTACTGGAGGGAGGCAGCGGTGGTCTGGGGACGATCCAGAGTCCTCTCTGGTTCGATTCTTGTATCCCCCGAGTGGGGGAGTTAGTCACTACACTTTGCTGGTTGGTGGCTCCCCTACCAGGGTGAAAGTGGTTATTTGTTATGTTGGTAAACTTGTTGTGGTTGTAATGTTTGTCGTAAGGTGGTGTTCAGAAATGAAGCGTGTGGTGCGAAGAGTGGTGGGGACAGAGCGAATAATATCGGAACCTAAAGGAGTGAAGCCGAAGAATAAAAATATGGGAGAGAACAACAGTGGGGGGAAAAGATGCAGAACTGGGATATTAGAATGAAAAATTTTAGATGCATTTGTTGACATATAATGTAAAGGGAATCAACTCCCCGGTCAAAAGGAAAAGGCTGTTTAGAGAATTAAAAGATGACAATATTAGCATTGCACTCCTGCAGGAAACCCATCTACTAAAGACAGATACGCGCCTGATGAAACACCTGCTATACACTGAGCAATTCTATTCGTGTGCTATGGGCAAGAAGGCAGGAGTCGCAATCCTAATTAGTAAACACATGAACTTCACACTCAAAAAACAAATAAAGGATAAGGAAGGGAGATTCATAATTGTCATGGGAGACATGGATGGAGAGACGATTACATTGGCCTCCATATATGGCCCGAACCAAGGTCAGGTGAACTTCTTGCAAGAATTTCTTCTAAAACTAGAAGATGTGAGAGAAGGGAGGGTAATTGTAGGAGGAGATTTCAATATGGTCTGGGACGCCCAATTAGATAAATCACACAATACTCTGGGCCCAGTGCAATGCATCACGAAATCACTTAAAGAAGAATTACACAGATTAGGGCTGCGAGATATCTGGAGGGAGCGTAACCCAGAGAGCAGGAACTTTACCTTTTTCTCCCACGTACATCGCACATATTCCAGAATAGACTATATACTAATATCTGATGACCTGCTGAATAAAGTAAAGGACGTACAAATAGGCACTATAGCATACTCAGACCATGCCCCTGTTCTGATAGAATGGCATCCTAACTGGCTGCGTAGGCAGAAGGGTAACTGGAGATTTAATGACTATTTACTGAAAGATACGGTGATGTCAGAAGCCCTGGGATCCTTCATGTCTGACTTTTTTGATAGAAATAAAGGCTTGGCCTCAAATGCGGGATGGGTGTGGGACGCGTTCAAGGCAACCCTGAGGGGAGAATGCATTGCTTTGGCAGAGGCTGATAAAAAGAGGAGAGCTAAAACTCTAGCCGACCTTAAAGAAGCCTTGATAGAAACAGAAAAATTTTATCGAGAAAAAGGGGGGCGAAGGGCATTTCGTAGCTGGCAAGCAGCGAGAGGAGCGTTAAACCTCCATCAAAACAACAAAACACACCTGGCATTGTTAAGACTACGTCAAACATACTATGAAAAAGGGGATAAAGCTGACAGGCTATTGGCTAGAAGGCTGAGGGAACAAGAAGCCAGTAGAAGGATCCCAGCGGTACGAACAGCTGAGGGGATATGGGCATCAACCCAACCTGATAAGAAAAGGGAGTTTCGGGACTTTTACCAGAAATTGTACACGAGACAGCAGGTAGAGGTAGAGAAGCTAGATGCGTACATAAATGAGGCAATCCTGCCAAAGATTCAAGCAGAAACTAGAGAGTGGTTAGAGACTCCAATACAAGAAGAGGAAGTGTCACTGGCAATAAAACTATTAAAACCAAACAAAACACCGGGCCCAGATGGACTAACGGGTTCGTTTTATAAGAAATTTAAGAAAACACTGACCCCTCACCTTACGGAGCTGTTTAATTCCTTTCAAGAACAAAGGGTAATAACCAATTCCTTGATGGAGGCGACAATCACGCTGATCCCCAAGCCAGGTAAACGTCCAGAACAATGCTCATCCTATAGACCAATTGCGTTGTTAAATCTAGACTCCAAACTTTATACGAAAATCCTTGCCATGCGACTGGGAACAGTGATGCAAGCATTGATACACCCGGATCAGGCGGGATTTATTAATGAGAGAAAGACATCGGATAATACGAGAAGAATTTTACACCTGATAGAAAAGGCTCATAGAGGAGCAGAAGAAGCCTTCTTGGTGTCACTTGACGCCGAGAAGGCCTTCGATAGGGTAGAATGGATAGTGATCTTTAAGGTTCTGGAAAAAGTGGGATTGGGTCCGAAGTTTATACAAATGATTAAGAATAACTATATGGCGCCCAAAGGGAGGATTTTGGTAAACAGAGAATTGACAGAGTCCTTTACCCTGACCAGAGGCACGAGACAGGGGTGCCCACTGTCCCCTCTCCTCTTTGCCCTAAGCATTGAACCGTTTGCAGCTCATATTAGGGCGTACAAAGAAATACGAGGGATAGACATTGGCCAAGATACTCACAAAATAAGCCTGTTTGCAGACGATATAATTCTCTCATTGTCTCACCCCTCTAAGACGATCCCTAAACTTAAGGAAGAATTGGAGAAATTCTCCGAAATATCAGGCTTTAAGGTAAATATGAGTAAATCAGAAATGCTGCCTCTGTCGGTGTCAAAGGATGAGAATTTATACATAAACACTAACTCCCCCTTCCAGATAGCCCGGTCAAAATTAAAATACCTAGGAATTTTCCTGGCAACCAAACCTAGTGAGATATATGGGAAAAATTATCCTGGGCTCTTCCGAGCAATAGAAATGGACCTGAAGAAGTGGGACAAGCTGACAGTTTCCTGGTTTGGGCGGATAGCGGCAATTAAAATGAATGTCCTCCCTAGGCTCTTGTACGCGTTTCAAACTCTACCCCTAGTGATCCCAATGAAAAAATTAAAAGAACTCCAGTCCACAATCCAAACATTTATCTGGAATGGGAAAAAGGCGCGTTTGGGTAAAAAATATTTACATCTTCCAAAAAGCAAGGGGGGCCTGGGTGTCCCGGATATCACTAAATATTACTTAGCTTCCCAATTGAGTGCCCTTTGGGATTGGACCAGAATAGAATCAAATAAGCCATGGGTGCAAATTGCAGAGTCGCTGGTGCATGGGTATATAGGGCATCAGGCTTGGTTAGCACCAGAGCATAGATCCCAGAATTTAAAAATAGACACAGGGACAGCAGGTATAATGCAAGCATGGAAATACAGCGCACTGAAATATCAGCTCACATCTTTTCCCTCCCCATTCACCCCAATCAGCCACAACCCTCAGTTCCCCCCGGCTCACGACAGAGGAGAATTCCAAAAGTGGTATGAGGGAGGATGTAGGTTAATGACAGATATGTTTAAACAAGGTAAGATAAAAACCCTAGATGAATGTTTGGTAGACTTCAATCTACCAAGGGAGGAAGCCTTTCACTATACACAGATTAGACACTGGGTAACTCACCCGATGAACAAACAGAGTGCAACGAGGAAGAGAACAGACTTCGAATCTATTCTGCAGTCCGCCAATGTGAGTAGAGGGCTAATCTCAGCTATATACAACCTTTTAGTAGCAGCAGACATACTAGATGACCACAGAATACAAAAAGAATGGGAGAGTGATCTGGGGGCAAAGTACTCAGAGAAAACCTGGGCACAGATCTGGAGGAGGGTCAAATCGGCATCCATATGTACTCAACAGGCAGAGAATACTTCTAAAGTGATTAGCAGATGGTACCTGGATCCTGTGAAGTTAAGCAGAGCATACATAAATCTGCAGGGGGTCTGTTGGAGGGGATGTACAGAACAAGGGACATATTTCCACATGTGGTGGAGTTGCCCTGCGATAGCACAATTCTGGACCAAGATTCAGAGAGAACTCTCAACAGTCTGTGAGACAAAATTTCCCTGGGATCCGGGAATTTTTCTTCTGGGGAAGCCGGTGGACAAAATATATCCACTAACATCAGCGAAAGGTCGGCTAATCACACATTTGTTAACAGCGGCACGAATGCTGATAGCATTACAGTGGAAAGCTCCGGCTGTACCAACGATTAATGCCTGGTACGAGAAAATATGGCATGTAATGGCCATGGAAAATATTACGAAAGCAATACATGGGAGGGCAGAAACCTTCTGGGAAGTACGGGCACCTTTTGTACAATATATCGAAAAGAAAATTCTAAAATATATAGTTCCCAAGCACTTGTATAATATGTTGCATCTCTAAAGCTTGTACTAAAGTGAGCTACATTAACGGGAAATGGTGTGCAAAGTGGTCCAATCAGTGGGGGAGGGGTTTTTATTGAAAGACCCCTGGTTTATCTGGCTGCTGGGTCGGACGTCCTCTCTCCTTCCCCAGCACTCCAAGATAGAATGTACGAGTTAAGAATGACGTAACACCACCAAGTTGTTGAGTTTAATGTTGGAAGTTAGTTGGATCAAGACCATAAGAAAAATGACCAAACTAAGTTTGGAGAGCAGAGTTTTGGTAACGCAAAGACAAGATTTTTAATATGATATCTATTTTACAGTTTTTGTTTTATACAGATTGACAGTGTGACATTCCTCAATTTATGAGAATCACGCAAGAAACCGATCTCCAGTGGAGTAAATATAATGCAGAGTATTAAAATCGTATGAAGATATATGTAATGACAACTGTGAAACCATGGTTTTGTACTGATATTTGTTTGGTATTATTTGTAAAAACTGCAATAAACAAACTTGAAACAAAAAGAGGGATAAATTATAAAGCATTTCCATGTAATATTCTCATTATCACTGCATCTCTCCGATAGCCCCAAACGGTGTCTACTTGCAAAGCTTACGCTATAGCCGTCTGTCCTAGAGCATATTAAAAGGGTATCCCTTTCCCCCTCCCCCGTGGACCAGCGATGCCATTAATAGAAGTAGTACACGCCGCTGGAAGGGCTGCAACCACGGAGTCTCCATCATCGCCATACTCCTTCAGCAGCGTTTGATAAGAGTTCTGCCGACTTTACCCAGGTACAGTGCAGCGTTCAACAACTCTGCCATTCCCTACATTCGCCGCATCTGCCCCGCCACAAGAGGGCTCCAAGCGCGATCTTCGGACTCCACCATCGCTATCCAGGACTGTACATAGGGGGGGAGAGAAACACCAAGACTCTGGCTCGTCAGAATTCTGTCACCCCCGTGTTTGGGCTATACCAGGTAGCATGCGACTATCTTCTTCTCCAGGTCCCAGTTGTCGCCATATTATTAGCGATATGGAGAACAAGAGGATCAGCGAAGTCCATGACTTAGTTGAACTATCTCCAAGGTAAAATCACACCAACACTTGTGAAACATTCTCAAAACGCAGATACACACATAAAATGACAGTCAAACCCTCTGAGGCATGTTACGCAGTCGCCGCCGGGACCTCTGTCATCGCCGCGCCTAGCGGGTCTTGCACCTCCCGCGGTTTCTCCCCGGGTGCTTCCATGGCGAATTTCAGGGCTTCCGTGTGGTCGACAAAAAAAAGGACTTTGTTATTACTGACCACCGCAGCTTACTCGGGTATAACATCGAGTATCGGATATTCTTGTCTCTGAGCCGTCGCTTTGCCTCTAAAAAGGCACGTTGAGCTCCCACCACTTCAGCTGTGAAGTCCTGATAAAATCTGAGCTGCGCTCCTTGATAACGGACCCCGCCGGCCTCTCTTGCCGCTCTCAATAGTGTGTCTCGGTCCCTATAGTTCAAAAAGCGGATTATAATCGGACGAGGAGGCGCTCCGGGAGGTGGTTTTCGAGCCAGGGCGCGATGCGCTCTCTCCAGCACATAGAGCGGGGAGAAGGGCGCCCCAGGGAATAATTCTTTCAACACTTTCTAGAAAAGGCTCCATCAGGGATTTATCCATATTCTCCGGCAGCCCGATCAGCCTGACGTTATTTCGCCGATTTCTCCCCTCTTGGTCTGCCAGGCGGGCCTGGGTATCCCGGAGCGCCGCTCGCAGTTCCGTCACTGTGCCCTCCATTGGGTCGACCCGTGCCTCCACCGTCGCAATGCGGTCCTCCGCATTCTTTAGAGATTCTGAGACTCTCTACGTGTGTCTGCAGCAAATTAAATTTGATGTCGATGGAGTAAATTTTGTGATTTATTTCAGCACGCATCAACTTGATCTCCGCAAGGATCTCCGTGGACCCCTGGTCTCCGGCGGCAGTTCCCTGTCCAGGGTCCCTCTCCACTTCTGAGGCCGACATCCCAGACGCCCGTCGGTTCCTGGCAATTCCCGTGTAATCCGGTATTTTCTTTTGCTTTTTTGGCATACCCCTGTTAGCACAAGTCCTTTGGGTGTTCGTCTGTACTGCTTTGCCTCTTTGTTAAGCCGCGATTAGAAGGATTTTATCGGATTATTGTGCCCGGGTCTTGGAGCAGTGCCTCAGGCGACCGCCATGCTCCGCCACTCACGTGATCCCGCGCCTTGGCTTTCTTCAGTATTTTCTGGTGCTGTGCCACCATACTGCACATGGAGTCCAAGACCGCGTCCATGGAATGCTGCACGGAGGCTGATGGCACGGGCGAGGGAGAGGCTAACTGTGGGACGGTTTTATATCCCAATCGTGGGTGTTCCATCAACTCTGATACTGTCTCTGATGTCACCTCCATGCCTGGTGATTCGTCCCTTTTCGCCTGCCGTGACTTCGTGGACGAGGCCGAGGACAGCCTCCGACCCGTCGACAGTGCTCTCCCTTTCGTAGACGGGGCAGTCGTAGATGGGCCGCCCTTCGTCAGCTGGACCATAGATGGGGACATGTACAGGCGGCCCATAGACGGGTTTCTGGTCAACGGAGATGTAGACGGCCGCATCGTAGACGGGCTCTTCCGCGTAGACGGGCTCTTGCGTCTTGACGGAGACGAGTCTCGTCTCGTAGACAGGGATGCGCCCGTCCCAGGTCTCTTATCCCAACGGGATACGGCTGTCACTGTGGATGCGAGGTCCTTAGATATAGTCCGTGCCGTCAACGATGGGGACTTATGGGTGGGCCGCAGCCTCCCTGCACCCGTGTCCAGTGAGCTTTTTTTGGTGGGGGGTTCCTCCGAGGTGCCCCTCCTTTGATGGGGGTGAGAGGGATGTCTCTTACCTTCTCCTTCAGAATGAGAAGCAAAGCGCGCCGCCACACTCATGGCCCTGTCCCTTCTGGTATAGCGTGAAAAGGCCTGGCAGATCTCGCAGCCAGCAACGGGATGGGCCTCCTCATGGAGGCAGTCGATACACAACTCATGTGTGTCTTCACGAAAGATCCGACCAGTGGAACAGCCTGGGCAAGGCCTGAAGAGGGCTGAGGCAGGCGATTTGGCGCCATAAGAAGCCATGATGGTGGTCTGCGCACAGGGGCCTGCTGGCCCTGGTCCCCTGTAGGGCCTAAGAGCCTACACCACAGTTCCAAATTTGACATGAAAATAGATGAAATGTCAATGGAATCCAAAACGGGATATAGAAAATCGAAAATATATATATTTTTCTTCACAAATGCCAAGAAAAAGCAGAGCAATGAGGGTTCCCTGCTTCCAGAACACTCGGAAGGAAAAACTGACTTGCAGTGAGGCACACCACTAGAGGGCATTGACTGATGGTGGGCAGGGACTGCATCCCTTAAAGGGGCACACGCACACCATTGCACAGTGTGCAAGGTACATTTTAAAAATGTTAATTTTCAAAATTTGAGGGTTCCCGGCTCGTGCACAGGGGATATTCATAGTATGGTGATCTATAAAAGACAGCTGCAGGGGATTCCCCAAACCAGAGGCTGTAACTTCATTTGAACATCTGAATGTAAGACAGTCAAAACACAGAAAACCGGAGTCTACAGTCACCATGGGTAGACTTTGTGGTGAAATTGTGCTCAGGGGTAGCAACCTGACCCTTTTGCACATACAAAAACCAGAGTTCAGTGCCCTGAGCATGCAACGTGTAGAGAACGCGTCCAAATAATAACCGTGATCGTTTAGTTTTCATACCAAACACCAAAAAGCACTCAATGGTTTCAGATTGAGGCTTGTCTATCGAAATTATAGACACTCTGATTTATTTAGCAAAAATGGTGCATAAGGATAAAAGCAGGAAAACAATTACTTCAATTCTTTAACATCAAAATGGGTGAGTAGTTCCAGTACAAAAATATTGAGTAATTTAGCAAGCGGTTAAAAAATGTCAAAAAGACAAAATCTGAAATCTGTTTGCTTATAACACGATGACTAAACCATGGGCATCAGGGCGAACAATACGACAAGTCAGACAAACAATACACTAACAGTCCTAGGCCAACGATTGAAGCTCAATAGGTACAGAGAGATCATGGTCAAAACCACAGCATAGGCCGGTCAAGTCATGAACCATGGAACTCACCCACTATAACTCCAAATGGACAGATAGCCAGGCTCTGTGCTAAGGCCTCCTAGACTGTCGTGGCACAGAGCACAGAAGATCAGGTGGCCTATCTTCCTTGGATAAGCCCCTCTGAAGCTACACACACGTCTGGTGAGCTCAGAGGTCAGAACAGAGAAAGAGAGGAAATAGCTGAGCTTCCCCTTAAAAGCCTCCCAAAGGGCACAACCTCCTTGGGAGGGCTCAAAACAATGTGAGGCTCATCTTCTCCCACTGGGAGGAGATAGCACGGTCCAGGAGTGCACCTAATTGGTTGCTCCTGGCCGGATGCAAACTCCTGGAGGTTTCTGATACCAGTCATGGGTTCAAGTAGAGATGCCCCCAGACTCAATCTTAGAGTGTGGACCCAAACTTTGTTCTCAGCCATACGGCAAGCCAAAATGGAGGGAATATGCTCAAGGTGGCGTCCCAATGCCGTTCCGTGCATTGGATCCGGGCTAACCCTCCCAGGGAAGCCAAGTGCACGTTTCTGAGAAACCGCAGTCAAAACACAACAAAGTTATAGATTTACTGTGATTTTTCATAGAAAACGAGTTTTGGGAGCTCACGTCTACATGATAGCCTCGAGCACCCAAAACCGCCATAGGAATATAATGGTGACCGGGTAGCCTCGAACAACGTGATTCATGGCTCCCATTGAAAACGCAATGGACTTGGTCTTTTTTTGACTAAAGGGGAAAACACACATTTTCTTTACATTTTACTTGTGTCTTTTGGGACAGCACACATCCAACCAACCTAGGCTAATCCTAGCCAGGAACAGGGTTGGGAACAAGGAGTGGGGGGGCTCAGTGCTCACTGACTGAACACCGACTGGGGGTTCCTCGATATCTTATAAGCTGGAGACCCTCCCAGTGACCATCCCCATCCACGCAGGGGTCGCACACAGCCCCTGGGAGAGCTGGGGGTACCCAAGTGGCAGCCCTACATTTCTATGCTACACATTCACATGTCCAGTATGGAGGCCCCTTCTGGGCTCCAACTGGCAAAAAAGAAAACGCCACACATACTAGATGGACAGTCTTCACACAATTGGAGAGGCTGCACAGGAGAGCCACTCAGCACGCTCTTCCTATGCAGCATCTGCAAGTGTCTGTCAGGACAGTATCTGCATTACCATTTGTGGCACTAGAGTGATATTGTACCTCGAACTGGTAATTCTGCAAGGCCAAGGACCACCGCAGCACCTTCCCAGAAGTGTCTCCCAGCGAGTGGAGAAAAATGAGAGGATTGTGGTCAGTATGGACTACAAAGGAAACTCCATACAAGTACGGTTGGAGTTTCTTCAGTAACCAGACTGCCGCCCAGCACTCTCGCTCTGCCACCGACCACCATTGTTCGCATGGACGCAGCTCCCTCATCACATCTCTGGCTGATGACAGCCCCAATGCCCAAGTCAGATGCATCAGTCTGCACATAGATCTTATTTGGGTGTGGGCTGGTGAGCACAGGTTAATCACACAGGATTGCCTTTAGGGTGTCAAAAGCTGTGACTCTCCATGTAACCTTTCTGGGGGCCTTCTTCACCAGCAGTCCAATCAGTGGAGCTGCAATGGTTGAATAGGCAGGCACGAAACTGCAGTAGTAACCAGCAGTCCCGAAAAAGGCCCTGGCCTCTTTTCTGGTGTGTCTTCGCAAATCTTCAATGGCCTCCACTTTGGCCCTCAGGGGCCGCAGATGGCCCTTACCAACAGAGTCCAAGGTAATCAACCTCACCTTGGGTAAACTGGCACTTGGGCACCTTTACAGTGAGGCCAGCCTTCTGGAGTCAGGACATCATTGCAGGGAGGTGTCGCAAGTGAGACTCCCAGTCTGGGCTATCGATGGCAATGTCATCTAGATAGGCCACAGCAAAAGTCTCCAACCCTCTCAGGAATGAGTTCATCAGTCTCTGAAAAGTGTCAGGGGCGTTCTTCATGCCAAAAGGCATCACCCTATACTGGAACAGCCCTTCAGGGCAAATAAAGGTGGAACGCTCTTTGGTCATCTCTGTTAGAAGGACCTGCCAATACCCCTTGATTAGATCCATCGTGGTAATGGATCTGGCAGGGCCCAACTTGTCCAGAATATTATCAATTCTGGGCAAGGGGTGTGCATCACTCTTACTGATGACATGCAGTCAAATATAGTCTGTGCAGGACCGGGTACTGTGGTCCTTTTCTGCACCAGGACAATGGGACTGGCCTATACTGACGTGGAAACCTCAATAATTCCCATCCTCAGCATCTCGTACACCTCCTTGTGAATGTTTTCCCCTACAGCGGGACTTCCTCTGTAGGAGTTTGTGCGGATAGGTGCTGCCTCACCTGTATCTATGTCATGTACCACTCCCTTCACCCATTCACCACCCCAGGCAAGCCAGAGAAGGTGGCATAGAATGGGGAGAGTGTACGGACCAGGTCCCTACGTTGACTGTCACTGAGCTCGACAGAGTGCTGTGCAGTGGAGAGGTCACATGACTCCTGAAAAAGGTCTGGAATGCCAGCCTCATCCTCTTACAAGGTGTCATCCTCGCAGATGGAGATGGTGATCACCATCCTATGGTAATATGGCTTCACTAGGTTTACATGATAGGTACTGTGAGCACCAGGCTTGTTCACTGTCAACATAGTTGGCATTGCTTATATTTCTGACAACCTTATGGGGCCCTTTCCAAGCAGCAATCATTTTATTTGCTGGACAGGGACCATCATCAAGACCTCCTGGCCCTCCTCATAGGAGTTGACTGCGGCCTTTTGGTCCTAACACTTCTTCTGCATGCTCTGAGCAGAGGCAAGATTCTCAGCTGAGATTGTCATGCACCCTCTCAGTTTCTCCCTGAAGTTAGGGACATAAGGCACTATGGCCTGGCTCTCCTCTGAGTGGTGACCCTCCCAACCTTCCTTTACAAGCTGGAGGGGCCCCTCGACTCTCCAGCCATGGAGAAGTTCAAAGGGGCTAATGCCAGTCAACTCCTGTGGCACACCTTCTACAAAGGGACAAACAGCCAAAAGGTTGAGCACTATTGGCATACAGCTATCATCAATGACTAATTAGTGTACAACATGTATCCTATAGTAGCAAGTTGTATAAACTTTGCAACACTATCCCCACATATCGAAACAACATATTGAAAATATTAAAGACACTTTTTATTTAACACTCTCACTGCAAAATTCTCTAAAAACAGCGCTCATGCTGTACCCGTTAATCTCCCCACGATGCATCAAAAGTATTTCATTTAAACTTTTTGAAACAATTCATCAAAAAATTCTTGAATTCTCATACTCCTGTCGAACATGATGTTTGGCTGGGACCTGTAGGGAAGTCTCACAGTCTATATTTGAGATCTATAGGGTCTGACTCTTAATAGTTAGCACCCTCTCTTTAATCCTGTGGCACCTCACGGTATGCAAACATGACAAAAGGCAGGTATTTCTCCCACTGCCTTCCATGCTGGTCAGCAAAGGATAGCACCACGCTTTTTTGAGAGTCTCATTGAACCTCTCACAGAGGCCATTGGTCTCTGGGTGGTACGATGTGGAGAAGTGGTAGAACAGCCCACTCATGTGCCACAGTGAAACATGACATCACTCACAAACTGGGTCCCACAGTCTGAAATAACCTCATCTGGAAAACCCACCCTGGTAAATATACCCATGGGGGCCTCTGCCACGGACTTGGTGGTAACAGTCCTCAGGGCAACTGTCCGAGGGTGCCTTGTGGCGTAGTCCAAGACCACCAGGATGAACCCCTTCCCACTAGAGGAAGGGAGTTGATGGGCCCCACAATATCCATTCCAACATGTTGGAAGGGGGTACCCACCACTGGCATGGAAACCAAGGGGGCCTTGGATCTTCTGCAAGACTTGCCTGACACCTGGCACACGTAGCAGGACTTCACATGTCTCTAGATCCCTGGTGACCGTGAGCCAGTAAAAACTATTGAGGACCCTGGCCTTCGTCTTGGTGTTACGATTCCAGCAAGGGCTCAAAGGTTCACTGCTACCCCTTGGTCTTTTAGGCAACGTTACTCATGGTAGTCCTGATTGCAACAAAATTCATGCAGGTAAGGTCCCCATTAAGGGAAAACCCATACCTATTAACTTTCATGTTACTATTAGCCATTTCAAGATGGCGTCTCTATTGACATTGTATTGAATACTGGTCGGATTCTGAATGGTCCTACTTCTATGTCGACTTCCCCGGCAGACCTTAAATGGAAGACGCTGCCGAACCTCCAGCGCTTGCTATCAACAAGCGGACTTTACCTTGGTGATTCTTCTTGTTCCTGACTTTCTGAAGCTAAGTGACTTGGACTGTTTTGCGACTATTTTGGTTCCCCTTTTGTACTTCTGCTGCCCGATAATGTTTTGACCTGCTACTTTGTGACTACCGACTTGCTTTGCTTATTCCTTTTGTATTTGGCTTTGCTTGATTGTGTACCGACTTTGGCATGTGTTAAGGATTGGCTTTATCCGTTACTTTGTGTTTCTGTATTGCCAAGTGTGCTGCGCTCTGTGCTTCCATACTCGCACAGTTTCCTGTGGCTATTACACCATCAAGCCTATACCAGTATATGGGTTCTTCCAACCTACCGTATACATTACGAGTACAGGGTTAAGTTCTCACTCTCACAACTGCACCCAGTAGGCCAGCAAGGGGGTTCTAATTGGTAAGCATTTCCCTTGTTGCAATCATTAACGTCACTACATCCTTTTACTATTTTACAGCGGCTAACAAGTGGCGCTTGTCTTTTATATCTTTCAGGTACAGACCGAGAAGGTGTCCTCGTTGGTCCTTGTGGACACCCTTTTTCCCTTTCAGTTAGTTCCACTGGCGGCAGGGGTAAGAGGGAAGTCCAACTTTCATCACTTTCTTTCGGACTCGCCAAAGGTCCAACACTGGGTGAGCCCAAAATGGCCAGCTGTTGGGATCTCATGTCCAAACCTCAGTATCCCCCTGTACTTCAGGGGGACCACCAACCTGCATATGGGTTCAGCCAAGGATGGTGTAGTGGGTTTACTGGAGAGCAACCCACCTTCCCAATAAACCACGTACCTTGGTTTGAGAGCACTGAGCTCCTCCAGCTTAGTCTTATGGGGTGAGCCCCAGCCTTAAGCTGTTGCAGTGAGGAGTTGGAACCCAAAGCTTCTTTAAAAGCTACTGGATCATGGAGCTCCAGAGTGCCTGGAGTCGATACGGCCATAACACCCAACAAAACCCAATACACATAGCGCCCCCTCTCCCCCATCAATGGGCTATGGCACCTTATCAAACTGACATAAAAATTAACTCGCACACCCCACACGTGCCCAATGGGAGTTTGTGAACTCGCGACCCCAACGGGACAAAGCACACATAATACCCCAACGGGGACCTGGATGCGG
>JAVSBX011016288.1:0-15559 GCA_033119125.1 Desmognathus anicetus
ATCAGCATGGATTTTGATTAAATCATTTTCATTTTATTTCAGCCACTGGTATCACGAGGGCGGGTGGAGAGCCCTTGTTTACGCGTTTCGGGGAACATTCCCCATCATCAGAACATCAAACCAGAGTAAAGTAGGCATAGTCAAAATACACTGTTGTGAGCGGGCAGGGGACGCCGTCTCACTGTGTAGGGCGATGTTGAGGAACGTAACTTGCAGGTCACCGTGTTTTGAACATCCTGTTCTCCACAATTTCGATAGTGTTGCAAAGATGAGCTTAATCTTCACTTTTAGTATATTTAGATGCCGTACCCAGTTTGTAGAAGATTCATAAGTAATACCAAGATTCGTGTATGACTGTACTATTTCTAAGATTTTGTTGTTCCAAATCCATCCATACTTATAGTGACCTTTTTTTCCCACCAAAAATTTGGTCACGAAAAAATATTGGAAGAATTCCTCACTTTTCCCGACTAACTAGTTGGTCGGCAATACCTATCTTTTCCCGACGCGTTGGTCGGCGATTGTATTAAAAAATAAAAAAAAATGAAAGCTGCGTTTTGTTATTTCTTGGCTTATTTTAATTCCTGTAACATTCATTGCATACAAACTATTCACCATCAATAAACTAACAAAACATTCTCCCAAACATCCACCATTCAAATTATATACAATCAATTTATTCAAATTAAACATTCTACAGCTTAAAATAAAACATGTGTTTTCAAAATTTACATACTACCCAGAAAAATAACATGGTTCCAAAAAAAAAAAAAAAACTAACAAAAGTCAATGACTAGTGCAACCACAGGCAATATCATTGCTTGAAAATAGAAAAGAAGTCGATCCCCGAGCAAAGAACTCTAAACTCTTTCAGTCTGATGGCCATCCATTCCAATCCGAAGACCAAAATATAATTACCTAATCAAGGAAGAAATAAGAAATGTCAGATTAGAGGGAAAATGCATATGAGATTAACAATTATAGATAACTACAATGAAAATTTGACGGAGGACAAATGGTTATGATATTAATGGTAGTCAAAAACTAACTGGTACTGTAAAAAATCTAACTGGTACTGTCCAAAATGTAACTGGTACTGTCTCTAAACTAACTGGTACTGTCAAATAACTAACTGGTATTGTGTCTAAAACAACTGGTACTGCCTCTAAACTAACTGGTACTATCAAATAACTAACTGGCACTGTCTCTAAACTAACTGGTACTGTAAAAAATCTAACTGGTACTGTCTCTAAACTAACTGGTACTGTCAAATAACTAACTGGTACTGTGTCTAAAACAACTGGTGTTGTCAAATAACTAACTGGTACTGTCAAAAAACTAGCTGGTACTGTCTCTAAACTATCTGGTACTGTCTCTAAACTAACTGGTATTGTCAAATAACTAACTGGTACTGTCCAAAATCTAACTGGTATTGTCTCTAAGCTAACTGGTACTGTCAAAAAACTAGCTGGTACTGTCGATAATCTAACTGGTACTGTGTCTAAACTAACTGGTACTTCGTCTAAAACAGCTGGTACTGTCAAAAATCAACTGGTACTGTCTCCCCAGCATGTGATCCTGTCAAAAACGAACTGCTGCTCTGTCAAAAACGATCTGGTACTCTGTCAAAAACAAACTGGTGCTGTGTCTAAAACGATCTGGTACCATTTTCCCTAAAAATGATAAAAGTATTTAAGAAATATCAAATTAAGCACTGTCTTGGAAGTCCTAGAATATTGGAGAGATGAATGTTACACTAAGACGTTACATTTGATACTTTTATCCAAATCGTTGTAACAGAACATCAAGTAGGAATTGAAAAATACCTCTTTGCACTAGAGAATGTGAATAACTAACCAAATGTATGCAATACTTATGTATGCACATTTATGTATGCAATACTTAATCAAACTGAAAAAAACATTTATGTATGTAATACTTAGTTTTCCTAATATGGGAAAACTAAGCACATTTATGTATGGAATTCTTAATAAAACTACTGAAAAAAACATAAACATCTAGAGAGTGTGAATAACTAACCAAACTAGGCAGATGTGCCCCCCGAACCATTATCTTGAAATTTTTTTCGCATCATCGAAAATAATTGCTGAAATTGTCTCTGTGTCTCCTCGTCCTTCGCCCTTCTATCTTCTTCCATCTTTCTCCTATCCTCTTCCATCTTCTCTTCCATCTTTCTCCTTTCTTCTTCCATCTTCTCTTCCATCTTTCTCCTTTCCTCTTCCATCTTCTCTTCATAATTCTCCTATTCTCCTCATATAGTCGCATCCGTTTATTTTGATCTTCAATTTGTGTCTTCAGCTTTTCAATCTCAGAATAACAAACCTTAGATGATGCCGAAGATCTTGTTGAGGAGGACGGTCTTGGACCTTTCCCAAACCCAAGCAAATAACCTGATCTTTCTCCAAGCACCATCTGAGAGAGTTGCTCTGGTGTATAGTGTTGGTCACCTGACTCCACGGCCTCAGTCTCATGCCTAACAAGTTCGGTCTGCACATGATTGAAACAAATAAACAAATCAATTCATATAATATTAATAGGGAATGGAGTTAAAAAAGGATAATAACGAAAAATTATTTTAAACCACTTACATAATTTTGCTGACATTGCGGATGAATGAAATCGTTATTCTTCTTACTCCAATGGGTGTCTTTATAGAATTTTGAAAACGGGAGACCCTCATCTCCAAGCTTCTCAGTCTATTTAATAAGTAACAGTCAGAGGATGCAAATTTACATCTACAAATCTTAAATATAATATTAAATTTTTGTGCAAATCTTAATGATTACCTGAAGAGATAATTTCGCTGAAAATGACTGCGAACCACCCGTATGATTGTAAGGCAAATGAGCACGATTATTTTTTGCTTGGGCCGCTCGTTTCTTAAAAAATAACTTAATTAGTAAATATGTCTTGTATAAATATTTATTTAATAAAATATTCACTATTAAAATACCTGATGTTTCTCAGAATTCCATACAACGTCTATCATATATTTCCAATCTTCTTGTCTTCCTGGGTCAGGGGCATTAACATAAGGGTCTTTTCCATCATTCAACAACTCTAAATACTTTTTCTTCCAAAAGAATCTCCAATCCTTATATAATGAGTAACACTTTTTTTCAATCGCCTCTTGAACATATTGCTCATGAAAGTCCTTAATGTCAAACATTAGCTGCAATATATCATAGGTAATAATGTAAACATTAATCAAAAACACAAACACACACCCCCCCCACACACACATAAACTTAATAGCAATATATAATTCAAATAATGTATTACCAACACATTTTGAATGATGGCGTCCTTACTACCCCTATCAATCTGGGTCCAGGTAGAAATACCCTGCAATGGTGCTGAAAGACGAATCTGTACACCGAGTTGATTAGCAATCTTGGTGGCATTCTTTCCAACAAATGTACATGCTACTGGGCAAACCTCAACTCGAAGCTTCTCTCCTTTATTTTTATCCACTTCCCGCTGCACACCTTTGCCCTTCGTAGGGCCACGAAAACGTGATATTATCGGAGAACCTGTCATAATGGTTTGGCATTAATAATCAAACAAATAAAAATTAATAATAAGAGGATTCTTGAAAAAGATAGTAAACGAAAATTACTACTGCCAACACAGGGTGATCCTCTCGATGTAGCAGCCTCTCCGGTCACAGGTGATCCTAATGGTAATGATCCATTAGCAGAACTTGGTGACTCGGTCGAATGTGTGGCATCAGTAGTCGACCGCTGAGTCAATCCAACTCTCCTACCAGCTGGCATATCCACAATCTATATAACATTATATGTCAAGAATATGTTAGTAAAGAAAATTTCACGAATAATTAAAAAAAAAGCGCAAGTTTGATTGAACATTTTTATTCATTATACAAATTAACTTATAGTACAATCCTACGTTACCTTCGAAAAAATAAATCAACTTTTTATGAAATCAAGACCCCACATCAGAATCATTGCTTGAGTCAGAATCACTCTCGTACTCAGAATCATAATGGAACTCATCTTCATCGACACTATGTTCTATACCCACAAAATCTTCGTTGTCGTCACATATGAAATCTTCGAGGCCAAAAGATTCATCACGGGCCCGTCTCTCTATGTTAATGATGGGGGTTTGGAGAATTTCAGCTTCAATATCATTTCTACATAGTTCATCTCCAATTTGATCCTCAATGACAATAGGAGGAATATTGGTAGTTTCATCTTGTTGGAATACATCACCTATTTCATCATTATGTGTCTCCTCACCCATTCTTTCTGGTATATCCCATATTCCACGTCGGTCAATATGCTGTACAACTTTCCAATTGCCCCTTAATTTTGTATCATTGACATAAAAAACCTGTTTCACTTGATTTGGTAAAACAAATGGGTCTTCCTTATACCATCTACTTCCAGTATCTATGGCAGTGCAATGTGAATCCGTGCATATAGTCTTACTACTTCCAGTATCAAACCATTCACACTGAAACAAAATCACATGATAATCAAACATATATCTCATTTCCCATACTTTACACAAAAAACCATAGAAGTCATGAGTTTGTCCCTCATGGTCTCCTTCAACTATCACACCACAATTTTGACTTCTTCGACGATTTTCCAAGTCTTTTGTATGGAATCGAACACCATTTGATATGCAACCTGAATATTGACTCATTATTGGATTAGGGCCATTGGCTAATGACCATAATTCATTAGTAGCTTCTGGCGACCCCTTAGATCTCAACTCATTCATCTACATAACGACAAACAGTGCACATTAATTTATGTTGAAGTCATAGAGGTGCAACTGAATTATTACAACTAAATCTTACACGACATTTAAACCAATTTGGAAACAATGCCATCTGTCTCCTCATGACGTCCCTTGTACTTTCAGTTTCCAATATGTGTTTGTGCTCCCTATTTAGCACAAAAAAAATAATTAATAAAAATTATATTTAATAGCTCATTTATTAAATAAATAAGAGATTGAGTACGAAAACGTACTCTAAATACGGGTCAATTTCAGAACTATTGTAAAGAACAAACCAATGAGCCTTCTCCCGTTCTTTACTCGAAATGTCAAGAGGTCGATATATAGGAAGAATTGGACGGACACATTGAGTGAATATTGCCAACCCAGGGCCACGATCACCACCATCATCATTTCGCTCTTCTCTATTGTACACAGTTTCAGTCTCGTCGAGATACATTGAGCAGAAGGCAAGACATTCTTTCACAACATACGCCTCTGCAATTGAACCTTCTGGACGAGCTCGATTTGTGACAAACTTTTTTAGTGAGCCAAGAAACCTTTAATATAAAATGACGAAACAAAAAATTGGTTACATGTCAAACATTTACTTATGGCCTTCTCCATGTAATCCTATTTTCAAAATTAAAGCATATATTACCGTTCAATCGGATACATCCACCGGTATTGCACTGGCCCCCCAAGTTTGGCCTCATGGGGTAAATGAATAGGCAAATGTACCATGACGTCGAAGAATGCAGGAGGAAAAATCTTCTCTAACTTACAAAGGATCAAAACAATTTGTTCCTCCATCTTTTCAAACTGACTTGTATTCAATGTCTTAGCACACAATTCTTGAAAAAAATTACCTAACTCAAACAATGGAATGCAAATATCCTTGCTAAGGCACCCACGCATCCCAACTGGAAGAATTTTTTGTAATAGAACATGACAGTCATGAGTTTTAAGACCTAACAACCTACCATCCTTTGTCTTTACACATTTGGAAACGTTTGCTGCATATCCGTCTGGATACTTGATAGACTGTAAGAAGTCCAAGAACCTTTGCCTTTCTTGCGGAGACAATGTGTACAATGCGGGAGGCATTATTATCTTGCCGTCAGTACGCTCCTTGCAATGCAAAGTTCTTCTGATTTTCATATCTTTTAAGTCCATACGAGCCTTTGGGGTATCCTTACTTTTTCCCTTAATGTTCAACAGTGTACCAATTAAACTATCACATATATTTTTTTCTATGTGCATGACATCAAGATTGTGCCTGAGATTAAGCGTCTTCCAATAGGGGAGCTCAAACAGAATGCTTTGTTTGTTCCAGTTCAAGTTAGAATTACTCATCATTTTTTGTCGTTTAAGATTGCTTGGGTGCTTTCCAAAGGGCTCATAAGTGCCTGCTGACATTTGTTCAAAAATTTGTTCACCGGTTAAAACTCGTGGTCTTGGTCGATTCTCAACTTTACCGTCGAAAAGTTTGCTCCTTCGCCAAGAATGGTCCTCAGGAAGGAAACGACGAGCACCCATGTACCCAATCTTACCTCTCAATGATTGGGTAGAATGTTCTTCATTACAATTAGGGCAGGCCATGTAGCCTTTTGTTGTCCACCCTGACAGATTACCATAAGCTGGAAAGTCATTAATGGTCCACATGATAGCTGCGCGCATTTGAAAGTCGCATCCTGACGAGGCATCATAAGTGCACACACCATTCTCCCACAAGTCCTTTAACTCATCAATTAATGGGCGCATATAAACATCAATATTTCGACTTGGTGCACTTGGTCCTGGAATAAGTAACGACATCATGCAAAATTGCTCCTTCATACACTTCCAGGGTGGCAAATTATATGGTGTAACAATAATAGGCCACATACTGTATGAAATGCTCATATTTCCGAATGGATTAAAACCATCGGTGGCAAGACCTAGCCTCACATTTCTTGAGTCCCTAGCAAATTCAAGATGTGTTCTGTCAAAGTTCTTCCACTCATCACCATCGGCAGGATGCCTTGATATTCCATCATCAACTCGCTTCTCCTTATGCCATCTCATGTCTGTAGCTGTTTTCCTCGACATATATAATCTTTTCAATCTTGGTGTAAGTGGGAAGTATCTTAAGATCTTGTGTGCAATTTTCTTCTCATTTCTATCTCCTGATTTGTATCTGGATGTCTGACATACTGGGCATTTATCTAGACTTGCATTCTCTTTCCAAAAAAGTGCACAATCAAATTTACAAGCGTCAATACACTCATACCCCAAGCCTAAATCACGTAACAATTTCTTGGCCTCATAAACTGTCCAAGGAACCCTCTTATTACATTCGGGCAAAAGTTTTTTCAAGATCTTTAATAAGTAGTCCACTGATTTGTTGCTCCACTTAAACATAACCTTTGCATGCATAATCGTGATAATAAACGACAACACACTGTATTCTGTACAACCTGGGTATAACTCACACCGAGCCTCCTGTAATAGCTTGTCGAACTCTCGGACATCGTCCACTTCTATAGCATCAAGGTTTCCTTCTGTGTCATTATCATTCCTCAAATGTCCAAAATAAATATCTTCCAACATATCAGAAAACTCATCGCAATTTCCCTCTGCATTATCTTCGTCTTCATTGGTTGTCATCATGTCCTCAAAAATCTCACCATCACCATCAATGAAATCAGTTTGTAGATTTGACGAACTAGCATCAACGACTTCACCATGATGTAACCAAGTTGTATATGTAGATGATATTCCTCTTAAAAGTAGATGGTACTTCACTATGTCTATGTCAACGTATGAAATATTCATACAATTCACACATGGACAACGCATCTTCCCATTCGACCCAACCTTTGCAGTAGCAAATTCAATAAATGCGTTAACCCCTACTCTGTACTCATTGCTGACTCGATCTCTAAGCTTCATCCAACTTTTATCCATTTCTAATAACCTACAAAATTGTAGTGACAACAAACAGATAATAAGAAATTATAGTGTTTGAAAAACAGTATGTTCTCCGGATCCTATGGCCTTAGAAGTAGTCTGTGTGAAGCTGCATGTGACTGGGTCACTTTGAGCTTTTTAGCACACAGTATTGAGATAGTGAATGAAGATATGGATTGTTTATGTGATTCGTGTCGTTGCAAAAAAGGACATGCATGGCTTAATGATGAGTGCTTTCATTATACTACGATTTGTTAGGGAATGGCCTAGTGATGGCTGTCAGGGTAGGTTGTCAATCTGGACATGAAAATTTGACCTCGTTCTAAAAAGGTTTCCATTAAAATTCTGGAATATGTACTTCAGGTCTGGTGACTACGAACAGAACATACTAGATATGAACAGAACATGCTTCAGGTATGGTGACTATGAACAGAACAGAACATACTTTGATCTGTATATTTCACTTTGCAACCTTGTATGTATGGTAACATTGTATATGAATGGACAACCATTAGTATCACCAATGAAATTCCTAAACAACAAAGATTAAGTAGTGTTGACTTTGCAACCTTGTATGTATGGTAACCTTGTATGCATGGTAAAATTTGGACATCTGCATTTGCTGTTTACATAAAAGATGGTAAACATTTGTTTCATATTTATTGTGCTATGTTTTCATTTAAATCTGCCTTTTCTATTTGCATGAACACAAATTGGGTTATTTCCATTTCTGTTATATTAGCCGCTTTGGCATTATTTATAGACAACAAGTAACATTATTGATTTCTTTTTGTTCCAAAGCATGTGTATGTCCTAGTTGATTCCTACGTATATTAGCAAAAGCATGCAATGCAACCATGCTAGCAACATTTAGGCATTTCTTATCTGACCTGGTTTTTGCTGGTTTTGCTGGAAAACTCTCAGGAACTGCTGGTGTTGCTGTCAAATTTTGAGGTCCCTGAAGCTGAAAAGGAAAGAAAAGATACAATAATCAAAGGAAGAAAAAAAGTGTGCGTATATTGGAGAAACTTCATACCAATGCAGTTTTAACACAATCTGTATAATTTAAATCTGCCTTTTCTATTTGCATGAACAATCATCATGATATATGTTCATTCAACAATTTCTTTTTAGTATATGTTCATTCAGTATATGTTCATGATGATCTGTTTATCATTCTGCTTGAGAAGTAATTGTCAGGTCATCCCGAGGGTTGACAGAACCTGGAACATTGTCCAAAAACTTAATCAGCAGTAAACACAAAGCCATATTTGGCTGATAACAATCCGAAGAAACCCTATACACTGAATCAAATTCAGGCTACCATCTAACAAGATCTAGAAATAGAGGTAAAAGCAGAGGGGGACTAACCTTCTAGTTCCGCCTCCCGAACACGGTCCTCGAGCTTCGTCGCTGCGGAGTCTCACCAGATGCGAGTGCAATCAACGCAGAGGTGACGTGAAATCCACGCAGAGACGATTCGAAACTCTCTTCTTCTCCCCTTTGACATTAGCAGATACGAAAGCAACGAGGCTTTACAGAGAATGTGCGGGAAATGTTTACTGGCGCTAAGTTTGTGCGGGAAATGAATTTTTGGACATTTTTAGTTATCAAGTGGTTGGTAAATGGGTTTTTTTTTTTGTTAAATGGGAAATGAATTTTTGGACATTATATAAATTGAATGTTTACCTTTATTTTAATAAATAATAAAAGTATATTAATTTGTTTAATTTAATATAATAATCAGTTTAATTTAATTTATTAAATAAATATAATTAAATTATTTGTAATAAATATCGTAGTTAAATTAAATTATTTATAATAAATTTCATTTATATAAAATATATTTGTCAAAATTATTTTCATAAATAATTAAATTAATTATTATTTGACGAAGAATTCAATTTAATAATTAGCTTCATTTAATTATTTATTTAATATGAAATATATTGATTATATTGTTTTTAATAAATAGTATAATTAAATTATAATTAATTTATTTTATATTTACTTAATTAAATGTTGTAATAATTATGCTTTATTTAATTATCATTAATAAATAACATAATTAAAATACACTGTAAATATATTTTAATAAAATTAATTAAATTAAATTAAGTTAATATGGAATATAGAATATTAAATAAACAATTAAAAAATATAATGATACAGACGGTTTTCTTATTGAAAGTAACTACTTATACCTTCTTCTCATATTACTTAAGTGAAAAATATGCAAGTGCTACCTCTATCTAATAGATTCGTTTCAGCTTTATACAGAAACTAAAGAGTTTTCATAACCAAGTTCAATGCCACAAACGAATGTAGAAGCATACAAGTTTCTAATTTACAATCCCAAAGCAATATTGAGGAAGAGGAAAGACATGGAAAGATGAGAATACAACTTCTTAATTTACAGTGTTTTAGCCTCTGATGCCACAAAATCTAACTGGTATAAATTTGGGTCAAGAAATATTAAGTTACGGCCTCTATTGAAGTTTGGATTTGGCCTTCTGTTGACGAAGGCCAAGCTCTTGCAACATTCCATTCTGTCTCCCTCTGTTGACGAAGTTTCAGGGGAGAATTGGAGATCGGTCACATTTTACCAAAATATAAGGATTAAAGTTATAGTGAAAAAACTTGATGTGATCCAACCGAGTACCAATTTCTAGTTTCTCAGCCTCACAGCACAATAATTCTAGCTCTCACAATTTTTGTCAGTTAGTGATGTATAAATGTAATAAACACAATATTATTGGACAATTTGTATACATGTATATTACATTGACACATACTTATCAATTCAATAAATTTTTTCAATGTTACTACTTGTGCTAACATAAACAGTTAATGTTCATGGTGGTGTTTCACACAAATTCAATTGTTACAAATTTTACAATTGCAGTAACAGTTCCACATATCAGTTTCACTTGTGTGGTACTGTCAAAGAATTAACTGTAGTGGTTTTAGTTATTATTATTAATCTTATTATTATTATTATTATTATTATTATTATTATAACAAATTTCTTACGAGTAAGACCAAAAAAACTATTACCTTGAATTTTTTTAAAATTTATTTATTTTTAGGTTGAAAGTTCCCCTTAATAATCTGCTCACAAATTTCTAATGAACACGTCGTCCGTGTCAAAACTAAATCTGCTCCCAAATTCCCAATAGACACGTCATCCATGCCAAAATTAAAGAAAAATAAGCAGTACTGATCTAGTGCATGTAACTAGTAATCATTATTATCTTATATGAAATCACAGCTATTGATTCTTTTACTTCCTGAAAACCATCTTTATGTCTAACCCAAACTTATTCACATTCCTAAGGGTGGCAAAGCCAACTCATATCCATTAACTCACTTAATTAAATTTATAATAAATTAGTTTGGATCATGTTATTTTACTAATTATATAAAAATTATAACTATATATAATTATATATATTTCAAATTTTGCTCTAACATTAGATGAATTGATCAAAATAATAAACATATAATTTATATATATATATTAACAAATTAATTGAAATAAATTTTTAATTTAGAAAAAATAGGTTGGGTCAAAAGTAAACGGGTTGGATACGGGTTCATGGGTTTGTTCTAACCCATATCAACCCCACCCATATCCAACCCGCCTTTTAAATGGGTCGGTTTGGGTTACACCAATTTAACCTTCAACCCATTTAAACCCATCACCAACCCACCCATTTTGCCACCCCTACTCCAAACTAACCTTTTTACTAATATTATCATAATGTAAAAATATTAGTTGAAAATTTGTAATAAAAAATGTATTCAAAAAATTAACCTTTTTTTTTTTTAAGGCTACTATTCCCAACATCTTCCAAAGGTTCCTTTGAAGCGCCAAATTTAATAAAAAATTTTTATTTTTTTAACTCTTTCCATGTAAAATTTTTTTATTATTTTGATTTTTTTAATTTTCTTCAATTTGTACTAATTTTTTTTTTATACTTAAACATATCAAATATCAAATAATTTAAAATTTATTTTTTTCCCCAAAATTTGACACCCCCAAACAAGCGCTAAAATAGTTGTGCTTTTGGGATCATTTGTGATTTGAATTAATGCTCAATTTTAATTACTAATTTTGTTTTGTTTCGTCTGGTAGTCAAGCTTGTCCTTATTATCATCCAAGTGTACATTATTTAACTATACTATGTGATCCCGTGATTAATATAATCCAGGGTCAACCATTGTCCTACGACTCAAAATTACGAAGCGTTTGATTTATCAAATTTTATAAAAAATTTCCAAAAATATTATTTTTTAATAATTTCCTTAATTAAATTTCGTTTTATATTATTTTTACATTAATTTTTTTTGCTATCCAAATACCACTTAAGTTGAGAAAATTATTGTAAATCCATTTAATTAAAGGAGTCAATTTATAATATGAAAATTGATCCTAATAGAATTATCAAAAAATATATATATTTTTATACATTTATATAATATTTCTATTTGTAATTTTTTATAAAAAATTTCATTTTTAAAATAAATAAATTTAAACGAGAGAGCTTATGGTTCAAGAACTAATAAAATATTAATACAACAAAATGACAAAAATACACATCTAGCGCTGCTCAATACAATTCAAAACGGCGCCATTTATAACCGAAAATAAATAAAGCCAACGTCTCCGATTCACTCTCACTCTCCCAACTTTCCATCTTCGTTAGAAATCAAGACTCCCGATTTGGAAACTACTCGCGAAAAAATCTTACTTCATCATTTCTGGTCAGGCAAACAAATCCGGAGTCGTGAGTAACAGAAAAGGTAACGGTAATCTTTAGGGTTTTCCATGTGAAGCTCAGTCGATGTCTTCATTGATGATTTTTTCCTCCTTTCGTGTCACTATTTAGCGCTTCCGTTAACAACGACCATTATTTTCCCCTCCCTATTTTTGGGTTTTCCGGTACTATTTAAAAAACATGTGGTACTTAATAAAACGATTTGGTACTATTTATGAAACATTTGGTACTGTCCTCCAATCATCTGTTACTATCAAAAACCATGCGAAACGGTTAATTAAACAAGTGGTACTGTAACCCATGCATTAATGTGGTACTGTAAAAAAACCATATGGTATCATTACCTAGAAAACTGGTACTGTCACCAAATCATGTGGTAATGTCAAAAAACATCTGGTACTGTGTCAACAACAAGTGGTACTGTCACCCTTTCATGCGGTACTGTCCAAAAACCATGTGATACTGCCTCTCAATCAACTGGTAGTGTCTTAAAACATCTGGTACTGTCACCCATTCATGTGGAACTCTCAGAAAACCATTCGACAAAGGTCAAAAAGACAACTGGTACTGTCACGAAATCATGTGGTACTGTCCGAAAAAAACGTGGTACTGTGTCAAAAATAATTGGTACTGTCATAAAACATTTGATACTGTCACCCATTCATGTGGTACTGTCCTAAAAAACGTGGTACTGTCAACCAGACAACTGGTACTGTCACCAAAACATGTGGTACTGTCCTAAAAAACGTGGTACTGTCTTCAAAACAAATGATACTGTCACCCATTCATTTGGTACTGTCAAAACACAATGTGCTACTGTAAACAAACACTTGATACTGTCCATGCATATGTTGCAATATCATCATATTATATGTGGTACTGTCAGTATACTGTCAATATTTTTACCTCTAACAGAAAATAAATGTTAATAAATAACAGGTATTACAATCAAATACAACAGGCATGGCAAAAACACAGCACCGTTCGAATCTTCTCTCACTCATCAATGAAGTTGATTCATTGAACCTTACAGAAGCTCACAACGTCCACCTCCAACAAAGTCCATTTTGGAATCTGATATCCTGTATTTTGAACTCCCAATTGAACAAAGACTACGCCAAGAAGAGTGATATTGATGTTGATAATATTATAAGAAGATTTGATGCACATTCCAAATCTTTTGAGCTGGGAGAAATAAACCTCCGAATAAGAGAGGAAGATTTCCAGATAATATTTGGGATAGAAAATGGTGAGCAGATTATAAACATTCCAACAAAAACCAAAAGGCCAAATACTGACTTCGTTTCGCGAAGACTCCATGGGTTGGATCGACTTAAGAAACATAACATATCAGAAGCTTTGCGAAATGCTGCTGAAGAGGAAACAGAAATTGGCAGACAAGATGTTGCTAGGCTTCTGACATTGTTCTGTTTAGCAACACTGTTTGTCCCTACCAAAAGTCTTAACTTATCCTGGGTGTATGTCACTCTCGTTGAAGATTTGGAAAATATGAAGCAATACAACTGGAGCGCCCATATATTGGACTTCTTGGAGAACAGTTTATGCTCACCATCAAGAACAAAAGGCGCTGCAGGATGCATCATGATTTTACCGGTAACATTTTCATATCATTATTCTATATTATATTTTTTTTACTGTCTTATGTACTTCATTCAACTAATTAACCATAATAATTGACGCAGTATTGGATCTGCGAACACACCACCCTTGTCCAGCAAGCACAAAAAACTGGAACACCAAGGTGTGTGGTGTGGGATCTAAAAGATTTATGGGCTGAAATGAAAAAAACAAACCTACAAAAGTTGAGTCAGGATCAGGTACTGTTTCTGATTATATGTATCATACTATATTGAATAATATGTTCTCTGACATAATAATGAATTATGTAATTCATGAACAATAATCTCAGGTATTATCCAATGAAGATATCGATTACAGTGAAGAATCAGAATCAGCTGCGTTCAGCGATGAAGAAGTGACAATATCAAACATTCTTGAACAAATGAAGTCACAAGTACTACCTTCTGAAACTGTTCCCTCACAATTGGATGGTGATTCTGTTACAGAAACAGAACCAGTGGCAGTCCCACCAATTGATGAGGGGCCAAAAAAAAATGATCAAGTTCCTTCAGTTGTAGAAAGTGAGAGAGTAAAAGAGCTCGAGGACGAACTAAAACAAAAAGATGAGAGAATCGCTCAGTTGGAAAAACAAATCCAAGAAAAGGATGAGCATCTCACAAATCTGTACCTCAACAACGAAGAGCTCACTTTGGAAAATGAAAGACTCAAATCAGAAGTTGTAAATGTTAATGCAGTCATTGACACGTTGAGGGCTGAAGCGCTTGAAGCTACTGTACAAGAAACAACGCAGAAAGCAACAGCCTCAACAAAAAAAAAGAAAGATCAACAACCAACTACAACTGAACCTCCGAAGCAGAAAAAGCGCAAAACCAGAAGCTGCAAAAAAACTGCAAAAAAAGCTCCAAAAAAACAAAGGAGATACATTGAAGCAGCTGACTCCGAGGAGGATGAGACCGACATCATTGACGTTGATAATCTGTCAAAACTGACTAAAGCTCAAGAGATGTCGACTAAGACTAAAACTTCAGCAAAGCAGTTAATTTCAAGCTTCAAACAAAACAAACATCTAACTGCTGAAGAAAAAAAAAGAATCATTAAACTTATTGAAAAAGACGGGGAACTGTAAGTGATATTTAACTCTATTTCCTTATATTACTTCTCCTATATATGTGGTACTTTCCTGAAAACATGTGGTACTGTCATGAAACTTTGTGTTACTGTCCTGAAAACATCAGATACGGTCCTCCAAATAAGTGGTACTGTCTATTAAATATGTGGTACTGTGTCAATATAACTGGTACTGTCTAGAAAACAACTGGTACTGTCAAAAATGATGTGGTACTGTCTTGAAAATATGTGGTACTATCATGAAACTTTGTGTTACTGTCCTAACAACATCAGATCTGTCCTCGAACGATGTGGTACTGTCTATTAAATATGTGGTACTGTGT
>JAVSBX011027349.1:0-15540 GCA_033119125.1 Desmognathus anicetus
AACAGTAAATCATTTCTGTGGGATGTTAATGCCATTCGAGATTAAGTGCTTCGATGACATGACGTAAAACCATCATGTTTCTCTAGTCCGCAATTGCGAGGTCTAAAGCCATGAGGCCTACAACAAAATGAAATGCAATAATGTAAGCAGATCACTTAATTTGATAGGATTAGAAATTAGAAATAAAAAAATGCCAAGAATTTTACATGGGAATAGCAGAACATTCTGGCGGGTTTTTAAAATAAGAAAGGAGACCTCTGTTAACAAAGAGTAACAAAAGGTAGCTTTCTGCGTGAAGGAGCAAGAGTTTCCCTCCCCACTGAGTTCACAATACAGAAAAGGTTATGAAGCACGGATGAATAATAATAGATCAGTAGGCGCCCAATGATTAGTGACTTGGTGCGGGGGGTGAACCCCCCGGTGATTATGCAAAGAAAACCCCAGGAGCTGACACAGGGTCCTCCACGCAGTAAGCGATGGGGAGGAACCTGCGTCGAATCGGATCGCATTGCGATCTCCCCAAACCACAAATACTTGAGGCACAACCCCAACATATGCATTTTTTTTAATTCAGCCCCGTTTTTTGGAATATAAAACCGCTGATGTTAACTTCTACTAACCCTTTCTGAACCCCGGCTCTAAGCCTGACACCCAAAATAAGGTTACGATCCATAGTTTGAGAACCACTGTATTTCTAGAGGGAGGTATGAGTTTAAACCATATTGAAGCGGTTTGTGCTTCTGTAACCGCAGTGTAGCACTTTTCCATTACAAAATACTCAAAGCTGTCCTTAAATATTATTTGACAAACATTAGTTTTCTTAGTCGGTGATTGGGCGAGGGTGTAGGGGCTGTGGGTGGGTGGTGAGGCAGGCTAGACTGTTAGCATGTGAGGCAGTGGATTGTGAGGTACAGCAGATGATGTTCCATGGTAATCCTATCAGTTCTTCAAATGAGATAAAAGAAGAGATTGCTCTCACCAATCCGTGGAGCCGTTCACTAAACATGGGCTTGAATAATAGAAAACGTGCAACACGGGTAAACATGCGTGCAGCAGCTTTTTACAATGGATATTTTTTAGCTGAGCGCACACTGGGAGGTTTGGGCTGTGTGACAGTAACTGGGCCGGATGATAGTGGTGCTGCTCAGACTGGCATTGTGTACCAGCGCAGACACCTCCCACCCCACATGGACAGACTCAGGAGAGGAGCACTAGAGCTCCCCACTAGACCTTACACCCGCCACCCAACATCAGCTGCTGGAGCAGCCCCAAGTCAGCACCTATACATATACACACAATACATGATATTACATTACATGTAGGCCAAAATGAAATGGAGACCAGGCAGGAAATGACAAAACAAAGATGGGTTTATTGGACTAGAAATGACATGGGAATATGAAAGGCAATGCTGAAGAGATAATAAAATGAGGACAAGTGGAAAATTACAATGGTAGTGGCAGCATAAATGCAGGCTGTAAGTTGCAGTAAGTACGTGGGCAATACACTACTGTGCTGGCACTAATCAGAAGTTGCAGAAATGATACTAAATAGGCACAGGCAATTATACCACAAGACATATACAAATACAACGCTGATGCTAATACTAGGGAGAAATTCCCTATGAGAGAGGTCAGAGGGGGTGAATACTGCAATAATGGGTGCACGCTGGCCCTGTGAACCTGAACAGGGCAGCCAAGAGTTCAGGCAGAGGCTGGATTGAGCTGCGCCAGGGCCAGGTGCAGAGGCCTTGAGGCAGGCCTCGAGTCAGGGGCCTCCTGGCTCCTGGATGGGGCCCTAGAAGGTGCTGGGCCCCTTCTGGAGCAACTAGGCCCAGCAAAACGGCAGGCCTCTCCTGGTGGGAGGCCGGGACAACCAGGAGACCCCCTGGCTTGGGGTCCTTGGAAAATCAGAACGGCTTCCCCACAAGGGGTGGAGGGGGTCTCCTTGTGGACATAGCTGGGGCCTCAGTTAAGCTGGGGCCCCAGGGTGCACAAGAGGGCTGCTGTGGGCAAGGAAAGGGAAGCATGGTCACAGAGGGGAAAGGGGGAAGAGGGAGCACTGGAAGGGAGAAGGGTTGGGGAGAGAGGGAGAAGAGAAAAAGAGCGAGAGAGGGGGGGTGGTAGGAAGAAAATAGGGTTTTGAGGGGTGTGAGGTGCAGGAAGGGCTGGATGGGTGTTGCTGGCAGCTTGGAGGAGATGGAGATGGAGATGGAGAATTGTGGGTTTTAATATCACTAGAAGGATGGTGGAAACGGAAGAAGAGAGTGATGGAGAGGAGGAGAGAATGGGAGAGCCAGGGGATAGGTGAGTACAGCAGGTATTAGAAAAGGGGAGGAGAGTGTATGTGTGTGTGCCGGATTTGAGAGGTGAGTAAAGCAGGTAAGTAAGAGTGGGAATTAGAGGGGAAGGTGCAAAGTTTAGAGGGGAAGGTGCAAAGTTTAGAGGGGAAGTACCACGGTTTTACTGTTACCGACAAACTCGCTAAATTATTTACCGACAGAAGATGAGTCAAAACCATCGGTAACGGTAAAACCATCGGTAATTTACCGACGGTTTTGCAGTTAGCGGCAGTTTTACTCAAAACTGTCTACAAAACCGTCAGTAAGTGCGGGATGTCATCCCTCATTTACTAACGGGTTTACCCCCCCCCAAAAAAGTGTCAAATTGACAGTTTTTTAGGGGGTTGGGGGTTCAGTTAATTCAGCCAAGGCTTGCCTTGGCTAAATTAACACACCCCTGGGGGAAATAAAATTAAAAAAAATTTTTAAAAAAGTTTTTTTGGGGTCCCAGGGGTGTTTTTGAAAAATTACCACCACCTCCAGAGATGGTGGTAATTTTTCAATGCAATAACGACATTTTTCCTGACTTTTTCAAAGTCAGGAAAAACTCGTAATTGGCACGGTATGGAATTGCCGTCAATTCCAATAAATACCGTCCTAATCAACTTGTAATTAGGACGGTATTTATTTGTTGTTGTTAAAACCGTCGGTAACTCAGTCACCGACGGTTTTAACAACAATTCGCCAACTCGTAATTAGGCCCTAAAAGTGTAATCGGTGTTAAACCAAGCATTTTTTTAAATAATGACAAATGACAGTTATGTGCAAGTTCTGCAGGAGATGCAAAGAGCTATAGTGGCGATAGCCGAGATTGGGCTCTTTCTTGACGCTGTTTGAGCGGGACTGGAAAATCTATGAAAGAAAGAAAATTAAAGACTGGGGCGTACAGATGGGATTTGAGATCTGAAAGTTTGCTTTCTGGAGTGGCAGAAAGTATTAGATCACGAAGGAAGAAAACACAAGACAGGGTTGTTAAGATTTTAGTGCCAACGATTGCACTAAGCCTTCAAGCCCAACTTATTCTTATATCAACATACCACAATTTAACTGCTCTTATTAATGTTACATCAATGTTCTGTACCTTAACACTTCTCAGGGCTAGGGAGTGAATGAATACATTTTTGAAGGAAAAATAAAAAAGCATAAAGGACTCCACTTACTTGTGGCAGCTTAAAGTTTGGGCTGGGTGCTTCATTTTTGGATGCTTGCTCGGCCATCACAGTTAAACTCGTCATATTCTTCTCATCGGGAATACTGTTTGGACTTGATCCGAGGGCCTTGGACGCAGTGCTCAGCGTACCCGGCTTCTGTAGAAGGGTCTTACTGTTGGTTGGCAAGTACCTCAAAGTCTTTGACACAGTAGGGATGCTTCTTCCCATGGTGAGATGCTTTGTTGCCACGTGCTCTCTGGAATTTTTAGACCCCTCATTGGACTCCAGAGCTAAGGCCCTTCTAGCTGTTGGGAGTCCAGATCTAGAACACATATCCATCTTTGAGAGGCCTCTCTGACTACTATTGGCAGGAGTGGGTAGACTTGACGGTTTTGAGTTGTTGCAGACGCTCGGCCTGCTGAGAGATTCAGTCATTATGGGCTTCTTTTGATGCGATTCAGCTACTTCACAAGTTAGTTCTTCAGAAACAGAACAGGTGGACTGATTAAGACATTGTATTAAAAAACTAGTGCTATTTTCCATTGTGTCTGAACTACGGCCCTTTGTGAACGGATAGGGCAGAGCCCCTGGCAGAGGAGTGGAAGTCACAAATGCAGACGACCCTACAGAGAAGCAACTGTCATTGTGCGTGACCTCACCACCAAGGCTCCGCCTGGAGGACTCGCCAGACTCCACGTCAATAGGAAGCACGACCGAGGACTCTGCAGAAGTCTTTGGGTCATTTGCTTTCTGGAGACCCATTTCTTCACCTTCCACAGGGCTAGTACCAGTAATGCAACTAGGGCCAGTCTGCAGTGTCTGTGGGGAGGACTGTGCCTGTGGGGAGGACTGTGCCTGTTCAGCCTTGCACGCAATATCTTTTGGCACATCCTCTCCTATTGCCACATCGTCACAAGGTTTAGCTTCACATTTGACCACATCTTCCTTTAAAACCACATCTGTAACTGCATTAGCATCACTTTTAGGCACATTTTCATTCCGTGCACTTTCACAGGTTCCTCTAGTCTGCTCCTTTTGGCTAGCTTCATCTGTTACCACACCTTCTTCAGGTAGAACTTCTATTACCATGGTGTCTCCTTTGTTAGCATCGCTTTTTGCCAAATATTTATCAGATTCAAATTGCTTTGTAGTGAAATCAACCTTGGAGTATCCATTATCTTTCACTACAGCTATGTCATGTGTGGTGTTGACTTTAAAAGACTGTTCCTGTTCAGCATCCACAATTTCCCAGGTTGCGTTTGTCCCGTCTAGACTCTGAGTCACATTTATACACCTTCTTCCTGGTATGGAGTCCTGTATTATGTTTGCACCAAGCTGCACATCCCTCTCAGACACGCTACTGTGACTAGTTTGTTCTAGCTCTTGCATGGAGTTCGTTACTACCTGGGTAACATTTGCGTCAAGCTGCACATCCCTCTCAGACACACTACTGTGACTAGTTTGTTCTAGCTCTTGCGTGGAGTTCGTTATTATCTGGGTAACATTTGCGCCAAGCTGCTCATCCCTCTCAGAGGCTTCACTGTGGCTCGTTTGCCCTATGTCGTGCGTGGTGTTCAATAAGCAAAAGACTTTGATTTCATATTTTCGGTACGGGGTTATCGTTCCAATGTCCAGTGCAGTGACAAAAAGCTCTTGCGTTTTGGTCACGGTTGTCACAGTCTCAACTTTAGTCACAGGGAGGTTGAGATTTTGAGAGGCACTAGATGGCCGATCTTGCTTTGGCACGATAGAAACAGTAGTTTCAGCATGATCTATGCTCTGGATGCAAGCAGTGGGAGAAAAGGTAACAGCTGCATTTAATTTACCATCCATAGAACCACACGTGGCTTCCGGTGCAGCCGAGACAAACATTTCTAGTTTGCAGCTTAAGCCTCGATTTACACTGATAGTTTCACTTTCAGGCATCCCAGAAATGCTTTCAGACTGATCCTTCAAGATGGAAATTCCTTCAAAAGATGGCAGGCATTTTAAACCTTTGAAACTACCACTAGCCATACAAGACGCAGTGGGCACAGCGCACGGCTCATCCTCGCAATCTCGACTTGGTTTCGTCCCAACATAGCTACCATCTACAAAATCAACAAGCTGAAGGTCCATGTTATCTAGATCAAGAATGCTCACTCCAAAGACCGAGTGATCAGTGTTTGCAGGCGTATTCTCCAGAGACCTAACCACCTTCGCTGCCTCATTATACAGCAGCGACTTCATAGGAGTGCTATCAAAAGGGAGTGGTTCAGCATCAATAGTGGACACATCAAACAAGCTGCATTTTCTTTTCAAGTTTTGTAGTCCTGCATTAAGAGGGCTTGGATAGTAAGCCTTGCAATCACTTTTTAGCTGACTTGCTATTGTCATACACTCAGTCGCAAAGAAGCTAAGATACCCAGGTGGGTTTGGAGAAAGTTCCTCAGGAACTAGAGACCCCAGATGGAGAAGATCTGGAAAGAACTTCCTTTCGCAGTCAGTGCCCAGTTTTAAATTGCATGGTATTTCTTTGCTGGCACTACCAGCCTCTGAGGAACTGCACTCCAGCTCTACCTCTATAACTGGAGTTAACCGTACCTTTCCTTTAGGCCTGGGCCCGGCTACTGGTGTGCTGAAGTAATTGGAAGCTGTCAACTGATTTTCACAATGTGTGGCTTTTCCCTCAGAGGGATACGCAAAGTCGCTATCAGAAACATATGTCAGCTCTGGAGTGGAGGAAAAAGCCTCTACCATTACTAGTGGAGCTTGGCAGTCTGATAGAAGAGACTGTGTGGATTCCACATTTGCCACTGAACTCTCCAACGTACTCTGTGCGCTCAATGCAGTAGACCCAGCTTCAAAATGGTCTCCACTCTCATCCTGGCTTCCACTCTGGGATTTCAGGCCCAGAGTATCTGGAAAGACTTCATTACCTTCATCGTCCAAGAGTGGGTAAGTTCTACTCCACCCAACACACATGGAAGAGCCACCTTCCGAAGCCACTATGCTGGATTCATTACTGATGACACTTCCCTCGGTTCTTTTTCTACTGTCAGAATCATTGCAAATCCACGTGCTGTCCAGTGGCAGCTTGCTTCGCTTTGATGGCTCCATCTTTGAATTTTCTAAATTACGATAATTGCTTTTCCCTAAAGCACCTGTGCTGTTTCTTCTTGGTTTAAGTTTTCTGAGCAGGCTTAGTTTCTTGAGTGCACAAGGTTTCTTGAGATCAGTTTCAACGTCACTTCTTCGGTAGTCTGGCTTTTCAGGGGGTCTTTGGCGTGGCCACAGACACTCCTTTGGCAAGTTCCCCTTGTCTTTTAAAACTGCCCTGGATGGTAGGGTTTGCCAGTTGGAAGAAGGAGCCCCAGGGGAAACATCCTTCAAGTCTGGCAGCGACATGCGTCTCTGGAGTGGAGCGATCCGCACATTTGGAAGAGGAAGTCTAGTTTTACCACCTCTTGTAGTCTGAAATAACAAAAAACAGAAATAAACAAAATTAATGAAACATGAAAAAGGACAACAAAAAATATACACCAAGCTAAAAAGATACATGAAACAAATAAACCAGAGTGATACATGGTCCCAAAACATCAAGACCGGAATTCGCTTGAGCAGACAATGCAATGACAGTTTAGAACTGTGAAATGTTAAATGCTTAGCAAGAACAATTTCCACAGAGGTCGTTCTAGAAACTTGGGCTGTGAGGACTGTCCATTTGGAATGACCAGGTTTTTTTTGTTTAGTTTTTTCACCAGTTGGAGCACAAAAGGGTCTCCATATTGGTTGTTTTCATGTATAGATTAGGGTTGTCCCTTGGGTACCCCTAGACGCATGTTTGTATGAGGGAGGTCTTGGTCAACTCGGCTCCAGACCCCGTCAGAATTGTCTTACTTGATGCAGGACAAATGACTGCTGCTGAAGGCCCATAACTGGGAGAAAAACCATCAGTGAGTAAAGGCTGAATCAGCAGTAGCCTAAAATGTTACAGTTACAACTGTTAGCAAACATTCAAATGGAGAGGGATGGGGAGGAGGCGGGGGCGAATTTCTACTTTTACAAACCATTCTTCCACTAGCAACAGACTATTCCAAGGAAGGAGGGAAGCCAGGCTCTGGTTCTTAAGAACCAGGAGTCAGGTAAGGGTTCTTCTGCCCTGGGGAAGGGAAGGTTTCAGGCCCCATGCAAGGGGAGGCTCAGACCTCCAGTAAGGGAACTCCAATTCCTAAGAGGGGTGTGAAAACGGGACAGGGGAACCAGTTTTTACAGATTACTTTAGAAGCAATTGCCCTTCCCAGAAGGCCAAGGTCCCCCCAGCAGATAAAGTAAAATGTGTGTCTGAGGCTGGGGAGCTGGTAGAGCATGTGGCTTCCATTCAGGGGTTTCCAGATGAAGTAATTTCAGAAAGAGGAACCCAATTTGTGAGTGATGTAATGCACTCAATGTGGCACTACACCACACCTCTAGATCGTACCATCCAGAGACCAATGGCCTTTGTGAAAGGCTTAATGGTACTCTGAAGAGTATGCAGTTAGCTTTCGCTGAGCAGCATGGATTTCTCCTTGATTTCTGATTACGAACTATTTGGCCTGGCCCTGACTTTCTCTTGTCTCTCCGCTTTGTTTTGTTGCCTTTGCGCGCTTTGAGACCCATGGGTATAAAGCGCTATACAAGTGGTTTTACATTACATGGAAGACAGTGAGAGAAATACCTGCCTTACCTCCTGTTCACCTATAGAGAGGTGCCACAGGAGTCCACTGGCTTTAGCCCCTCTGAACTTTATGGATGGAGGGTTAAGGAGCCCCTCCAGCTCGTCAACGAAGGCTGGAAGGAGTGCCCTTCAGAGAAGATCAGGCCGTAGTGCCCCATGTCCTGAATATCCTAGAAAAACTGAGGGAATGGACATCTCAGCATCTTGGCTAAGAACCTCGCTGCCACTCAGAAAAGGTGGTATGACCAAGAGATACGTGTCAGCTCCTAAGAGGAGGGCCAAGAGGTCTTACTACTGGTGCCTGTCAAGCAGAACAAGATGACCGCTGCTTGGACAGGGCAACTTAAGGTTGTCAAGAAAGTCAGTGATGTAAATTACATCATTGGTAGGATGGACAAGCCTGGGCACACATTACCCATCATGTTAACATGACAACACCGTACGAGAGGAGGAGCTAGTTCACCACGTCCATCTGTGAGGACGACACCTTATATGAGGTATTCCACCCCTTTCACAGGCGCCGCAGGAAGCATGCGACTTAATTCACAGCTCCGCTCTCCCCTGAGCTCAGTGATAGTCAGCGTAGTGATTTGCTGAAAGTCCTCGCTCCCTTCAACGCCACTTTCTATGGATTGCCTGTAGTGAAGGGAGTGGTGCAAGATGTGGATACAGGCGATGCTGCTCCCATTCGCACCAACCCCTACAAAGTGAATCCTATTGTGGGGGAGAACATATGCAAGGAAGTTCTTGAAATATTGAAGATGGGAATCATAGAGATCTCTAATTCAGCATGGGCTAGTCCCATAATCTTAGTGCAAAAAAAGTATCCGAGTACCAGGTTCTGTACAGACTACAGGAGGCTGAATGTGATCACCAAGAGTAATGCACACCCCTTGCTCAGGATCGATGATCTATTGGAACAGCTGGGCCCTGCCAGTTTCATTACCACAATGGACCAGACAAAGGGATATGGGTAGGTTCCTCTCATCGAGAGGGCAATAGAGCGTTCTGCCTTCACATGCCCCGAGGGGCTGGTCCACTACAAAGTAATGCCTTTTGGCATGAAAAGTCCCCCTGCCACCTTTCAGTGACTGATGAATTCAGTCCCGAGAGGTTTGGAGACATTCGCTGAGGCTTATCTGGACGACTTTGCTATTTACAGCAAGACTGAAAGTCCCACTTGTTACACCTCACTGAAGTAATGTCCAGACTCCAGGAGGCTGGCTTGACTGTAAAAGTACCTAAGTGTCAGTTCACCCAAAGGGAGGTAGATAACCTTAGGCACTGTGTTGGTAAGGGCCACCTTCGTCCCTAGAGGGCCGAGGTGGAGGCCATTGAAGACTGGCCTACACCAACTACACAGATGTCAGAACTTTCTTGGGGGCTGCTGGTGATTACTGCAGCTTTGTGTCTCAGTACTCCACCAGAGCAGCCCCACTGACAAGGTTACTGGTGACTGGTGAAGAAGGTCCCCAAAAATGTGGTCTGGACTCAGGAGTGTCAATTAGCATTCAACACTTTAAAGGCCATCCTCTGTGATGAGCCTGTGCTTACCAGCCCAGATCCACGCAAGACGTTTTACATCCAGACTAATGCATCCGACATAGGCATTGGAGCTGTTCTCAGCCAGAGGCATTGGAGCTGTTCTCAGCCAGAGATAAGATGAGGGCAGGGATAGGACCATTGTGTACCTATCCAGGAAGCTTCTCCCACTTGAGCAACGGTGGTCAGTGCAGAAAGGGAGTGCTCGGGGGTGGTGTGGGCACTTAAGAAACTGCAGCCATACTTGTATGGAGTTCCTTTTGTGGTTCAGAACGACCACAACCCTCCACCTTCGTCCATTTACTGGGCAATGCTTCAGGTAAAGTTATGCTGTGGTTCTTGGCCTTGCAGGATTACCAGTTCGAGGTTTAGTACTGCTCTGGAGCCAAGAATGGTAATGCAGATGGAGTGTCACGTCAGACATTTGCAGACGCTGCATAGTGGAGAGCAGGCTGTTCAATGGCTCCTCTGTGCAGCCTCACCAACTGTGGGGTAGTGTGAGGACTGTCCATCTGGAATGACTGTGGGGTTTGTTTGTTTTTTCCTGCCAGTTGGAGCCCAAAAGGGTCTCCCTACCAGTCATGTGCATGTATAGATTGGGGGTTAGGGTTGCCCCTTGGGTGCCCTTAGACGCTACAGAGGTCACATGCAACCCCTGCAGGAATTGTAAGGTGGGGAGGATCTCTGGGAGGGTCCTCTGTCCATAGGTTATCTGGAAATTCCCACTGTGTATTCAACTAGTGAGCACAGAGAGGCCCTCCTGCACCCACATTACCGGCGCCACCTTTCCTATAATAATAATAATAATAACTTATTTCTTATATAGCTCTAGACACCCTTGGGTCTCAGAGCACTGATAACAGATGACATTATTACCCCACAGCGTGGTACTCAATTTATCGACCTCCGAGGATGAAAGGCTGAGTTGACCCTGCCGGGATTCGAACCTGCGTCAGCAGGCTTGCACAGATGTCACAGGTGAGTTCTCTACTCGCTGTGCTATCTCACCGGCTTGGATTAGCTAGCTACCCTGGCTAGGATTAGCTCAGAGTAGCTGAATATGTGTCCCGTAAAAAGACACGAGTAAAATGCCCATAATTGATGTATTTTTCCCTTTGTTAGAATTGTGCGACTGAGTTTCCCATCTCTAACATGGGAGCCTAGAACCGCATTATTTGAGGCCCCAGTTTCCCATAGTAATCCTATGGAGGTTTTGAACGTTCGAGGCTACAGCGTAACCGTTAATGTCCAAAATTGTTTTTCTATTAAAAATCACAGTTAATTCGTAGCGTCTTTATGTTTTAACTGCGGTTTCATGGAAACATGCGTCCGGTTTCCCTGCGTGGGTTAGCTCAGATCCAACGCTTGTTTCAGTGTTTGGACTCCATCCTGAGTGTCCCCTCCGTTTTGACTTGCCAGGTGGCCGAGAACAAAAGTTGGGTCAATGCTCCAACATGGAGTCTGGAGGTGTCGCTACTTGGATCAAGTATCAGAAGCCTCCAGGTGTTTCCCTCTGGCCAGGAGCAGCCAATTAGGTGTCGTCCTGGACAGCGCCATCTCCTCCCAGCTGGGAGAAGATGAGCCAGCATTGTCTTGACTCTCCCAAGAAGGCTGGGCCCTCTTGGGGGGTTTTAAAGGGAAGAGCAGCGACTTTCTCTCTCGATTGACCTCTGAGCTCACCATAAGCATGTGTGTAGCTGCAGAGGTGTTTACCAAGGAACATAGACTATGAGGGTGCCTGAACACACATGATCAGGCACCCTGATCATGTGTGTTCTGGGCTACTACAGCTCAGGAGGCCTCGCAACAGCATTCCAGAATTTGGCTTCCTTCTTCCCTTCGGAGTTATCAGAGTGGGCGAGTCCGGAGGATACACGCGTCTGTAGTACTGGCCTACGTAACTATGACTATTTTACGGCTTTTTGCTGTAGTTTTGGTAACCGTGTACTGGTGCTATCTTGCTATTGTTTTGCCAGAATAACACCTCTTATGTGTGGATAAGAAGAAAAGTAACCATTTCTGCTCTTACTTATTTTTAATATATTTTTATAAAATAAATCGAGTGTCTTGATAAACCCAGTCTCGACTGCAATCAGTGTGTGCATTTTTGGTGTCTGGTGTGAAGAGCTGAACAATCCAGTTTATTTTAGGGCAAGCTATCTCTTCGACCTCTGCATGTTGCACGCTCCGGGCACCGAACTCGGTGGTGTGTATGTGTGAAAGGGCCAAGTTGCTGCCCCCGAGTCCAATTTTGTTCACATGGGCATAGGAGCGTATCTCGCGGTGAAATATGCGGAGGGGGTGTGCATGACGATTTCTCAAACACTCCTGAACTCCCACTAAGGTCTCCCACAGCAAACATGCAATTAAAACAAATGCCTTTTCTGTCAACAAGTATTTAAATAACCTGACACTTACAAATCTGAGGGGCAATTAACATCCACCCCTACACACCCACAAAGTAACTACGCCCTTAAGTTGAACACACTGCAAAACAGAATTAAGCTTAAAGGGGCTCAATCTTGGCTATCACTACTTTAGCTCTTTGCATTCTTCAAAATGTACACAGAATTCCAATTTGTCATTTGTTTGAAAAATGCTTAGGTTTACTGTAATTGCACTTTTTTCTGTTTAAAAGTCTTTTATTGATTTTTAACATGGAGAGAAAAACATCACAACTTATGGCAATATTGGGGTATAGGGACAGATCGTTATCTGGGTTTGTGATAATCATGGGTATAAACGTTCGATACATCAGAATTGTCACTTCATGACGTATCCGGTACAGATGTATGCGTTAGTGTTAAGACTTTGTCTAGATAGAGTATGGGATTTAATGTATCGTGAGGCACTGGGGGGTGAGAAGTGAATAATATGTTCGTATATGTTGTGTGGCTATTGTACTTTGCTGAAGAGAATTTAGACGGTTTGCTATCGAAGCCGATTGCGATGTGGTCAAGGTGGTGTAGTGTGAGAAAAAAATGATAGATGAAAGATGTAAGAAAGTGGATGTAGAGAGGGAATAGCAAGGCGGTGGGGTAGGATTAGCAGGTTCTATCCTGCCATGAGGTATGAGGAGTTTATGAATTTATATGGTTCAGGTAGGTTTGGAATTTTTGCCATGTGTTATTGAATCTATAAGTTAAGGTGTGCTTGTTGGCATAGAGTTTTTCGAGTCTATGGTGATGGCATACATTGTTCCACCATTCTGTTATTGAAGGCAGAGTAGGGGATTTCCATTTAGCAGTGGTTGTTTTGATTGCGATGCCTACTAGAAGGCCTAGTAGTTTCGTGTCGTAAGGGCTGTGGTTTGGAAGGTATTCAGACGGATTGGTCCATACTAGGAGCAATGAATTGGTTTTATTGATCTTGAAGGTAGATGTTCAACATCCCCTGAACCGTATGTTCATGTTCCTTCTGATCTCTCCCCCTGACCGACTGGCCTCGCCTTCCGACACCTCTTGTCTTATCCCCTCTGGTTACCTTGCTTTCGCGCACTCTGAGGCCTATGGGCAATAGAGCACGATATAAATGGTTTTTACATTACATTACATTACATTACATGCTATAATATGGGTAATGCGCACTCGAAAATGTGTTATTTTTGGGCATAAGAATAGAATGTGTTGAAGGTTGGCTCCCTCAGAGTTGCAATGCCAGCAGTTAGAATTAATTTCCTGGCTAAATTTTGAAAGCATGGTTCTATGGGCTGTGAAGTAAGTGCTTGAGCGATGTTGCTAGAATTGGAGCAGCGGCGGCGAAGTCTGGTCCATATTGTGTCAATTGCTGGGATGAGAAGGTCAGGGCGGATAGTACAAGACCATCGCCTTGCGGCGAGGTTAGATGGTGATATGGCCCGATTGGTTTGCTAGAAGTGGATGGGATTGAGGTAGCTAGTGTTAACCAAAGCTTGTGAAGTGAATTAAAATAAACATGGTCATTAGGCGGGGGGGGCGTATCAGATCTCTGAGTACTAGCTTCAATTTGTTATAATAGGGTTCTTCGGGTTGTGGTAGGCTGAAATCGTAGGAGAAACCTTTAAACTCCCCCTTGGCATTATAGTCAACTTATGCTATGAATACAATGCGGGATCCATAATTTCTTGTTTAGCCTTTTGCCACTGTAGGTTATGGCTTTATTATTTCAGAGAGGTACGCGAGTAATAAGATGTGAACTGAGCGGGAGATATTTAAAAATGTTATATGTTATATCAGCAGTGGCACTACTTTTCTTGGGTAAAGATGTGAGGAATGTGGTGTGGATAGGGTTAGGTGAGAGAAGGTCGGACTCGAAGTGGACCCTGCGGGGCATTTGCTTGGACGGAGAGTTCCAGTGTAACTGGAACCATTGAGTGGCTAGCTTGAGTCTGACGGCTGAGGAATATAGGCGGAGGTCTGGCAGGTTAATTCCACCTTTATCTTTAGTTAGGTGTAAGGTGGCTAATTTTATTCTAGGTCTTTTAGTTCCAGATGAATTTATTGATCAAACTATCGAATTGTTTGAAGAAGGAGGAGGGTTCAAAGGGGACGTGGGTCGTGTTAATCGTGTAAAGTAGTAGTGGCGTGATCATCATTTTAACTAGATCCGTTCTCCCCCACCACGAAAGGAAAAGCGGGTTCCACGGTGGAAAGAACTATTCCTTTAACATATTCCTAGTCTTTGGATATCATTACTAAAACATGATCTGTTTGAATGCCTGGGGACTGCTACACATAAAGGGACAGTTCACGCCATCACTTTTAGTTTCTCTATTAAGTGTTCTTAGTCGCTTGAATGCAATTCCCCCTTGTTTTTAACATTAAGGCTATTCAATAATACCGCTTTTCACGGCTTCATTTTCTTTCCTAGCAGCATCCATTTTGTGCTGTGGCAGTGTTAGGATTTCCCCGCCTTCAACCCAGAGACTGCGGCCCGATGCTCGCGCCGGTAGCCAGTTACGGCAGCACGGCATTTGTTACCTCCTTTCCAAGATGGCCGCCCCGGAATAGTCCTTTCTTTGTGTCCGTGCCCCATTGCCCATTTCCTTCGACTGTGGGGAGGCTAGTCCAAGATGGCCGCCCCGGAATAGTCCTTTCTTTGTGTCCGTGCCCCATTACCCATTGCCTTCGACTGTGGGGAGGCTAGTCCAAGATGGCCGCCCTCATTGACGAATGAAGTCCTTCCTCTCTGTCCATGATCCTTGAGCCTTGCAATTATCGGCGCTTCCTTATAAGGAAGACGCCGGCGTATTCTCATCGCTTGGGAACAACGATCGGATCTCCAGTCGTGTTCAAGCGGACCGTGTGCGACTCGTGTGATTCCTGTGCTCCAGTGTTTCTAGTATTGGCGAGAAGTGACCCGGCCTGTCCATTGACTATTCTCTGTCTCTCCCTTGTGTTATGCTGCTTATGCTCGTGTTCTGACTCCTTGCCTGGTGCTGGACATTCTTTGCTAGTACCCTTTGTGCCTCTGCTGCCAGCCTGCCCCTTGGTCCTTGTTTATTGCTAGTCTGTGCTGGAACCCTGTCCACTGGATTGTTTATGCTTACTCCTTAATACTGTTTGCTGCCAGCCTGTGCTTTGACCCCCTGCCTGTCCACTGGATTGTTTATGCTTGCTCCTTAGTACTGTTTGCTGCCAGCCTGTGCTTTGACCCCCTGCCTGTCTACTGGATTGTTTATGCTTACTCCTTAGTACTGTTTGCTGCCAGCCTGTGCTTTGACCCCCTGCCTGTCTACTGGATTGTTTATGCTTACTCCTTAGTACTGTTTGCTGCCAGCCTGTGCTTTGACCCCCTGCCTGTCTACTGGATTGTTTATGCTTACTCCTTAG